>KN549261.1:157153-168267 GCA_000797555.1 Oesophagostomum dentatum | reverse complement strand
AAAAAATTTATTATTGATTGAAATCATCGATTATTATTTTTAAAAATTAAAAAAAAACTTTTAAAAATTACAGTCGGTTTTCCTTGGCCCTTTCTGCGACCGCCACTGACTGCTAAGCACTCATTTCTGTTATTCATCGTCGGATTTTTGGACGAGATATAAAATGCCTCAAGTAGTTTCCGTGTACAGATCTCCCTTTCAATTGCCAGTATTGTACACTTAATATCAAACTCTCCTCCTTGAGGTGCAAAATGTTTATCTCTCCCGAGAGGAGTTATGAGACTACCTTTTACTGGCAAGGTGCTCTTTGACTCTAGTGGAAAGCGCTCTACCAGTTCCCCCAATATAGGTGGCATTGCAAGATAGGCACTCCAATTGCTACACCATTCCTACCTTAGCGCAGCCACCTACTTTTCTATATGGACAAATAACACACACACACTCTCTCTCGATGCAGTATTTGTCATACAGCCTGTTGCGAACTAGTCATTTTTTAGTGTTTTCGCTAGGAATGTTCAATTGTCTAGCTGCGCGCGTTTTATGCTCTGTTGTCTCTATCCGAGATGAAAGAGAGACAGAGTGGTATTCTGTTTGAGCGCTCAGTATCGCTGTTTAACCTGCGCGACTTACTACCCAAAAAGCTCATTGAATTCCATTCATCTAGCAATGCTTCGCGCTATTTCTTTCGATTGCTCGCGTTCTTCACGTCCTGTGCACAATTCCGTCGTTATCTTGAACATGTTTCGTAGAATGGCGCGCTTAACTGCCGAAGGATGTGCTGATCGACCATTAACTAAAATGTTCTTGGAGCTAGGCTTACGATACCATTTTATATTTACTGCGTGGCCGGTCAGTTGGAATTGTGTATTAAGGTAAGGAAGCCAGCCGTTGCTCGTTTTTTTTTTCTCGCGTGGAGCTTACGTACTGGGATTGCTGATTCAGTATTCGAAAACACTCATCCATTTCCGATTGTGTGGATGTGACAATGCAGCAATCGTATAGTAATGACGATGCATAAGCGGAAGTCGCGATAACACCGGTTCTTCAATCCGACTCATAAAACAAATAGCAAGAACTGGTGCAAGCCTCTGCCCCATCTCTAAACCTCTCACCTGAGAGTAGTAACTCCTCGACCATTGGAAGATGTTACAGTTCAGACATTTTTTGATCAGGGACATAATACGTCGTTTGCTCAAGCCGTAGGTTTGAATCGAATCACCATGTCTGTCGAGCAAAGATAGGGCCTGCAGAGGTTCCTAATTTTGAACATTAGTGTATAGAGAAGCCACGTCAAATGACTCCGCCGCCCACTTTTGTCGAAATTGGAATTCCGCAGACACTCGACAAGTTGGTGGTGTTCGATAGATGTGACGGAATTCTTGGCAACAGTTGACTGACTATCATGTTCAAAAACCATGCTGTTCTGTCAGTGGGGCCTTCAACACAACTGGCAATAGGCTCTATCCTGAATTTATCGACAGTCATCGTGCGAACGTCATCGGAACTAGTAAACCTATGTGTCTTAATCTGGCTGTAGAAAACTGGGCAAATAGTCACATCCAACTTTAGTCTGGTAAAGAATCTCTCCTCAAAAGCAGATGCCTTTCCTACAGTCATCCATACATTGTTAAGACATCTGCATTGCGCTTTGAAGTCTTTTTCGGAAACGCGGCGGTGGAGGGTTCTGTCGTTTAGGTGAAGTTCCGTTATTTCTGATGTAATGTTGTTGGTAAAACCACAAATTCTCCACGTCCAATCCATTGTGAGGGAGTTAAGTTTGTTGGTTGCTGTCGCCTAACTTGTGTGTAAGCGGCTAAAACGCCAAATGATAATATTCTGAACTTGACTTCCGACTCACTTGAAGGCTCTGGTTCTCTGGTGGTTCTCTGTAATACGTATTAGGAAATGGTATTGAGGGGATCGGTCTTCTACTCAACTGCACTGGATTTTGTGTAACATCCCTAAGTCAGGACCTTACTCTGAGATAGTCCCTCAATTTATGTAATCCCCCAAACAACCTTACGAAATACAATGTCATTCACACTCTGACTGATAGAGAAAGAAGTCACAGTCACAGTGACTCGTGCCATTTGAGGTCTCTCACTTTGAGCCAAATCAACTTCATTGCTGTGGCGGCTAGGTAAGCTGTTTTGATTACCAGATTGATACTCACGTGCAGTGCCCAGAAGTCTGTTGCACTTAGCGCAAAGAATGGACTTAGCGTTAGACAGAATAGAAGCACAAATCTGTCTTGATGCGTTCTCAATCCTCGTCCACAAACGATCTGGTAGCAAACGTCGGTAGGCCTGCTCTTCTGAGTTACATTTCAGTAAGGAGGAACACAACGCGTCGTTTTTGTGTGGTGGCTACTCCCAAGATTTTCTTGTAAATGACCTTCACATGCAGATCTTCTTCTGCGAGATTGCATGCGACTCCAATTTTGTTATTTGAAGTGAACTTGGGTACGACGTTGCTTTCTTTACATTTTTGAAGAAATTTCAAAGATCGACGAAGGGATACAACCTTTCGACGAATTGACAGAACTTCTTTGACGAGAGAAACTAGGTGTGGCGGTACGTTGTTGAGCAATTCCCAGGTCCTCTCATTTCTGAACTTGGGCACAGCAAGCTATATTACTTATACCTCTGTGCCAGCGAGGTTTTTATGGTGGAGGTTTATTGTAGGCCTGACGTTTCGACCTCTTCGTCGTCTTCAGGGGCCTAAAGTGAAGCATGATTGGGAAGAATGTCTATCTCGCCAAATGCCTTGCCCTCTTTGATTAGAATCACGGTTCATCTCAGATGTAGCACTAAAGAACCAACCGGCAAGAAAAACGAACGAACCGTAACTCCATCGCTTTCGTACGGAACCGTGGCTGTGTCTTGTTTGTCGCACAATACGAATGAGGGCGACTGCAATGCAGTTGTATCTCGTAACTGTTTACGGCAACAACTATTGCTCGCAAAGAGAAGCAAAAGGCATCAAGTCATTGGTGATGGCTAAGCACTCATTTCTGTTATTCATCATCGAGTTTTTGGATGAGATCCAAAATGCCTCAAGTAGTTTCCGTGTAGAGATCTCTCTTTCTTTCGCCAGCATTGCACATTTAATATCGAACTCTCCTCCTTAATGTGCAGAATGTTTATATCTTCCGAGAGGAGTTATGAGACTTCCACGTTTTTAACTGGCAAATGTACATTGGTATTCGAATTAATATCCTTCAAATGTGGAGCGCCTGTCAGCCGGCGAACTAGTTATGACAATGTGCGTTCATCTTCTGTATATAAAGCAGCAAAAAAAAACTACCATTTTCACCGTCTACGGTTAGCTAGTTGTGCCTTTCCTAGGTCCCAAGCAAGTGCGTTCTTCGCCTTGTTTTTTACTCCGGGAATATAAACTGCCTTTTCCTGTTGTATAACAGAAATGTTCGGGACTCATGTTCCGGACAGAAATTTCCGCGTGCGTTGCCTTTAAAAACAGTTTCATCGAAATTTGCATGACGACTTCTTCTAATCGAACTTCGGGAGCTTACTCTACAGCCATACCAGTAGCAGTAGTGGACAAATACTATTAGTACAGAAAAAGCCTTGCCACTATCCTCTTACCAATAAAGCTGTAAAAGCTTTGACATAACGTAGAGCAGAATCCGAGTCAAGGTTCTCTACAAAAGCAATGAACCTGATATGTTAAGGCTAGCTAGTTACCTTTCCGAAAACTGTGGAGGGTAGCGGTGGAGATGCTTACTGTAGGCAACTGGGAACCAAATATGGAGAGGAGGGAGAAGACTGACGCTAATGGTTGAAGATTTTTGAAGCAAGCGTGGAAAATTGTAAACGAGTCGTTTTGATTAATCACTTTTGACCACCAACTTTAAATTTTTAGGACTTTTATTATTGTTAAGATCTGCCTCAGCTGCGCCTCTTTTAATCCAACGGGTCCATCACTCACTCGAAAATAAACTTTTATAGAAGCCATGGCTACCGTCTCATGGAAACACGATACCTAAGGATTACTAGGAAACAATCCGAGTGACCTAATAACAAGCAATGAATATCTCCTTTCACTCTATTGCGCGGATGCTACAAATACGTATTTCCTCACACCAGTTGCAGCTCAAGTCCAGTAGTCGAATAATCGAATTTTTGGACTTTTCGAATAATTCGAATATTCGAATAACCGCATATTTCAGATTCTCGAATAATTCGAATAGACAGAATTTCGAATTATTCGAATATTCGTTCGAATATCAATGTATACTGGTAAGGTGTTCTTTGACTCTACTTGGGAATTGCTTGACTAAAATCGAACATTTGTACTGCCAGATGAGCGCAATAGTTTATACCAGTACCCCAAATTCTAATTCCGATGAGGTACTTGGCTGTCAGCGGAACCTTTAGCACTGGTTGTCTGGGATCAACGAACTTTACAAGGGAAGCCTGAAGTGACAGATTTTCCGACTGATTAGGATCATAATTTTAATGGTGTCATGGACAAGTGCATTAACATGCAAAATCCATTCTATTTGTTTGGGCATTTTTGCTGACTGTTGTATACTAGCCGAGGAAATGAATTTAGCGCAGATTCGAACGGAATAACAGACCACCCCTAGAAATCGCAGAAATTGCAGAAATCCGCGGATTTCTTAGGCAATACTTTATACTTCCTAATCAGCACTTCAGATAACATCTATATTTAAGGTTTCATTATTTTCCTCTTATATTTACATTTTTGCTAAATTCTGAGTCAAAATATACCGCGTCAAAACTAACCTATTAAGTAGGTTGTGGGTAGCACATGCTGATGCAAGCAAAGAAAAAAAAACAGAAGCATAAATATATAGCGTGCATTGGCCTTCAAGGCAAGAAGTTGCATATTTTCAGAAAACAAGTTTGGGTGGTGTAACTTTTCCAAAAACTCCCCCAGAAACGCCACTGCTCTTGCTAATGATGACTGGTGCCTTCTGCAAAGTTCACACGAACCTGGTTGAAAAGAACCGAGAAGCAGAACCCCTTTTCGAAACCTATGAACAAGGTGTACTCGTGACGATACGAAGAATCATACTCATTTCTTTCTGTAAAATCTAAGCAATAGACCAAAGTGGATATTCAAGCTATCGTATTATCTCCTAAACCCTCCAGCAACCGTCTTTCCACCCACATCTAGGAACAAGTTGTAAACACGGGCGAATACAGTTGCGAACAACAGTAGACGAAGAAACTAACTTTTACAAAGATGAATTCCCGGAAGTGGAACTTACTAGAGTAAGGGCCCCTGATAGTTGCATCTATATAGAGGGTTAGCTTAACCTTTAGTAAGGTTTTCAGCACTTTTACACAGAATTGTTAGCGATATAGGGACAAAGCTTTCTCGGAGCGATCACAGTACGCTAGGCGATGTTGTAATGTGGAAGCGTATCGGGTTTTCATGTGTGGTGTTTTCATTCAGTAGGTATTATTTTAGGTTAGTTTGCTCAAAAACTTTGCGCAAGTCTTCGTGGCCCGTAGTAAAGTTTACTCAGTTAAGATCATCTTAAATGACAGCTTTACTGAAATAAAATCAGCTCACCTGAATTAAGCTGGCACTCGCTAATATAAAATAGCAAGCTCTGCTGACAGATGAAAGCATTTGCTGATAAAAAGTAGACCACCCGCCGATATTCGGCCAAAGCTCACCCATAGTTGTTCAGAAAACTCAGTCCATGTTTTTGTGCGAAATAACGCACATATAAGGAGACGCAGACGAAGGGTCGACTGAGTCTTTTCTAGGATGCTCGGGAGCAACTTACAAGAGTCTCAGTTGGTGCAAAATGGTGTCAGATATGTAACCGGAAGGAAACATATCTAGAGCGCGGATTCTCAACACTAGCGCGTGGGAACGGCACGAAATGTTGTGAAAACGCGAGAGAAAAGGAAAATAATGTTGGAAAATAATCTAGTACATTCTTTGAAAGCATTTCTCATATTGGGGACCTGATAGGGTTAGTTTCATCAATGAAGAAGGTCCACGAAACATTGGAAATTGTTATCCACTGCTGATCTACTGCTCAGCCGCCACCCACCGTTTTGACCTAGAAAAAGTCGAATGTTTCTTCGTTTTAAATCACGGATTTTTTCAAGGAAACTACTGTAGCTTTGGAACTGATTTTTACTTTTCTAGCCTATACACTTAGGAAACTGCTGGGATATTTTTCCAGAGCTTTTGAATAAGTTCTGCAATGGGGTCGGCTGAATGTCCACGAAAACTGGTAGGCCTTGCCGAAGTTCTACTGACAATTTTTTTCGTCGAATCTCGGTTGAGCGAACTTTACTACGGGCCCGTATCTCACCTCTATAGTCGTTCTTCATAAAGAAGTCTTTTAGTAATTCGATCGACATTGGTACCTCAAATCCTCATTCTTGCCATTTACTAGAAATCTTCTGCGATGGATCTAACCTCAAATGCATCCTCCGTAAATTGCACTTCTGTTACCAAACAGGCACGCCACCGTCACTTTCAATTTATGACTTTTAAGCAGTTTTATTGAGGGTGGTCTATAGTTTTGACGCGCTATATTTTGACTCAAAAATTGGTAAAAATGTAAATATATTCGAGAAATTTGTGGAACCCTAAGTACAGCTGTTATTTGAAATGCTGATTGTGACGCCATAAAACACTATCTGGGAAACCCGCGGATTTCTACAGTTTGTGCGATTTTTGGGGTGGTCTATAGTTTTAATGCACACTGTATGGTAAAACTCCTCGTGTGCTATTTAGTAGAAACCCAAAAAATCTCCTCTCCTAACCTTGACGTGCACGAGTTGCAACGTTTCGAAGTTTCACAGCGGTACTGATTATGAGGGTCTATACTAACCTTACTGTGCACGAAAGAGCAGAAAAACATGGAGAGAAGTAGTGCAGAACGGTCTTAGAATCTTCCACCGTAGTGACCACCTTTAATCAATATAGAGTCATTGTTTTGATTCGATTAACAGCTAGAAAATTGCCTCTTTAGAAGTGTGCTGTACCGACTTAGAGAGTATGCAACTCGTTTATATCAAGGTTAGGAGTGGGGATATGTTGAGTTTTTACTAAGGAAGATACGAGGATTCTTACCATATACAGTAGCTTTCAATAGTATTAGAACAAGCTGTTTTTTCTTTGAACATAAATACATAAATACATTTTTGCCAAAATTGCCTTTTAGAGGATCCGATTAAACTGCCTTTTGAGTGTCTAGTGCCGCTCAACAAACGACGTTAGCGAGCACAAACACTGTTTCTACCGACTGGTTGGAAGCGATTTCCAATTCTCGAACAATTTTCCTCTGTTTTGATTATCCTACCATTTTGCTGCCGTACGCTGCCGCAGAAATTTGGGAAAAATTATGCGTACTACTTAACACCTCTACAAGGTTACTGCATAGTAGTCCCTTTTAGTACCGCTTCTACTCGTCTAAATAAAATAAAAACATCTGCTCTATAAGTATGTCAAAAAAACCCCCTCTAGTGCATCTCAGGCAAGAAAACGCTTGAGCAATTCATAATATAGTAGGTATGCATGCCTTTCCCCTTCTGTTACAGAAAAATTACTTAAAGCGTGTACCCGTTTTCTGTTACCAAGATATGTTGAAAAACTTTTTGCACTGTTTCCAAAGTCTACTAGTTCCCATACCATTTCATTGTTAGCTAGTGGTTCAAGCTGCTAGTTTTTTGGGTAGCTCTGGAGATATATAGAGCACATGTGCGCCTGTTTCTTTTTCAAACGTAATTTCTTGATAGAGGAAAATTTTTCAAACAAGGCCTGAAAATAAGGATTAAGGACTATAACTACGCCTATTTACATTACCATTGGGGACTGAGGTATGGCTGAAGATCCTTAGAGAAGAAACACCACTACAGCTGCATATGCCCAACTGGAGATTCGTCAATATATCGAAGTGTGAAAAACCGCTTGTCCGAACACTTTTGAGCGCTACTATTCATGATTTTTGCCTTACGATTTTAGCTAAATTTACTTCCCGAGTAAGCTATCTTTGGGCAATCTCAAGCCCTACTGAAGTGTTGATACAATTTAGTGTGTGTCAATATTTCAATGGGGCTTCAGGTTCCCAGTGGCAGAGTATTTGCTAGAAATTCCAACCACACATTCACTATACAAGGTTCTTCTCTTTAAAAGAAAAATGTTTGCTATCCATATTTTCTGAGCACGCTGCCGTCTACCATAACGGATAGGCACGATCGCAGTGTCAGTGTGGTAGTGGAACATTCACCCTCACTTTTCGATTTGTTCTCCTCTGCTGCTCTGGTTCTAGCTTTTGTGTACCTTTTTATTCCGGCGCATTAGTTCACCTTTCTCCAAGGAATGACAAGCTCCCTGGCTCGCCCACTTTGAACGACCCCTCTGCAGGTTTTGCGGCCGCGAGCTAGCTCTGCTTAGCAACCCAGTATTGTTGAATGTTGCGAGCTCGCCGGACTCGCATACTCTGTAAAGGGCTTAAGGGATTCATTCTAGAGCGCGAAGCATCTCGCAATACACAGGTGCGAGAACGCAATCATAGGAAAGGTCCCCCCCCCCTTTTGTAGTCAGGCTTCTTGTTCAGAACGAATTTTAAGTTGCCGATGAATTCTGAACCAGGGACCAGCAAAACTTGGTAGAATGCCTTCTTGAGGCACGAATAAATTTGCCAAGCAGCAGGATCTCCTGTTAATTAGTTTGGTTTGCTGTATCCAATGTATATTTGGTTTTGCAAGAACCCTACTGCGAATGCTCGAAAATTGCGACGAACACAATTACGGTGCATTTAGAATTCTTATAAAACATCTCAGTGACTGGTTTAGTGTTCTACTAGATATGATGTTTTAAAGTCTTCTTTTTATTGTCATGATATTCTACTTCACATGCACAGTAAAAAAAAGAAAAAAATCAAAAATCATTCTGGAAAAATCCTGGGAAACTTTATCTGAATATGTGCAAATATATAAGCAGGGCAATAAAAGCAATATGCGAGGATTGTTCGGTAGTACTGCCGTTCATGGTTCTAAGCAACCACCTTCAAATTAAAAAATGCGTGAATTTCACACTGCAGTACCGCTGCCAAGAGAGTATGCGGTGGGTTTTCCATATGAACCCGTCGCGACGGTTTTCTACTGCCTTTTTCGCATGCATTGTGAGTGGAATCTATGAGGTCGTTGACATTTGTCCAGATTACTGCTTTCACCTTTTGAGTACTTAGTGACTACTGGGTAGTTTCACTCTTCACTTGCAGCTGAGAAAACTTGAAACGCTAAAAAGCTAACAAATTCAAAGAAAAAAGGCAATCAAGATAACTTATTTAGTTTCAGTGATAGATGCCTAATTCTGTAATGGTAACAGTTATGTGAGTAGGTCTCAGCTAGCTGTACTAGCTGAGACCTACTCGCATAACTGTTACCTGTTAGCTCAAATTTGAAACAGATTTTCTCATTTTGAAGCGCAACATTAAAGGCAGCACCCGCGATCAGAAGCTTTCTGAGTTCTCGATGGATTCTGAAAGAGAAGCTCAGAAGATGGTTGAATTTCAAATTTCTCGGCTCAAAAGTCATTCCTGACATGAGAAAATCGCTCCAGAAAACTCGTCCATGATTTCGCGGACGAGTTTTCCACTACTTCGCGCGTATTCTATTGGAGTCGCCCACCGACTTAAGCTCATAGACATGGAGGACAAATGCACTCATACTTAATGGTTATAGCGCTTTAACTATTGTGCAAAACGCGCTGACAAGACAGCTCGTCCCCACATCTTTCATAACCGGTCCACCGGGTTCCCGACATTTTGGCCGTTTTCTCCGTAACGAGCAGCTTACCGGTGCTCGTTACTGATGGTTCATAAACATCTGAATCTCGAAATCCTTTTTTAGCGTAAGGGCTACCTTTAAGCTATCCTTGAAGAACATGCGTATCTCACTTGGATATTCAGTTAATACCCCTTTATTACGTATCAAAATGAGGGGTTGAAAATATAATAGATGTCACACAAGATACAATTAAAAATGTGAACATAATCAAGCATAGTCGATCCAGTGCTAGAGCTGCAAATTTCCAATCTTCCTGAAAAATATCTTCATAAAGTGTAGGAATACATTTCAATTTCTTCAAGAATTCAAGTTGAACGAGAGGCAATGAATAAATACGTCAAAATCGAACTAGCAACTAGAATGGAAAGAAGCGAGTGTTTCAAGAATGCACAATCTCAACTTAAAACTGTATGTCGATTCAAGTTTCAGTCACATAGCACGGTCACTTTGCAGAATGAGAAGTTCTCGAAATCTTACCTGTTCCTGCAATATGATCTTTATCCTGTCCGTCCTCTCGCGGATCTTTTTCAATCTTCTGTGAATAAGGAAATAGCAGTGGGTGAAGTCGATTTCGGGCGAGGAGCATTTATAATCGTCTGAGATGATGATAGTGTTAAAACTGCCTCTCCTGCAGGCCAAAAACCGATCCACCTCTGTCATCGAAGGTTGTCGAAAAATCCGCCAGGAGACGAGTTGCAGCCTTCGCCTTCTGCCTTGCTAGAGAGGCTCTTTTCACAGCGATGTCGTAGGCTCGGCCCAGAATCCCCTCTCCGACTTTGCGGTCCAGGAACAGCTGCTCGGAGCTGTAAAATAAAGTGCTGCTTAATATTTGCGAAAGTTGATGGCTTGACGCCACATTATTTCTAGTTTAAAAAATTCCAATAAGAAAAAGTACCTTTGTCTTTTTATTGGTAAAGCGGGTGGCCGACCCACTACTAATAGTTCGTCGCAGAACGGAAGAGTTTTAGCCTGCAATCCAGTATCAGCGCTTGACGCGATGTCCCAAACAACTGTTACTGTATAATCATAGCCTGTAGAAATTCGAATCGTACCTCGCCCACGTGCTTCGTCAGGTCAACGGAACCGCATCTTCGCATTGGAGAGGTGCGTTGCCTTGGTCTATTAAGTAAGGTAAGCCTGGGAAGCAGCTCAAGGAAGATTGCGCGGAACTGGAGAAAGAGACTTGTCCTTCCTCTATAGAACTCTATTCTACTTCGACAACTTGTCTACTTATCTTCAAATATACAATATAAGGTTTAGAAAATCGCTATATGAGAACAAGAAACTGTCTTGAGAACTTCA
>KN549261.1:141944-152842 GCA_000797555.1 Oesophagostomum dentatum | reverse complement strand
CTATGGAAGAAAGCTTTCGGCAACGTGGAAAAGATCAGAATGCTTTTGTCGACTTCACCGCTTCTAAAGATCTTAACTCTTACTTAGATGGAACGACTAAGCTTGCATCTCGTTGACATGTTTGCTGATTCTAATGGATTTTACTATGACTAAAATTTGATTCTATAAAATCGAGTCACTGGGAAATAGCCAGTTTCATACTGAGCAGCCTAAAAATTTTAAATAGCTCTTTGTACCCGTATTACTCCCGATATAAGAGACCCAAAAAAAGATTTTTTTCTAATTTTATCAAGCTTTGGCTAGAATTGTCATATGATACTTATTGCAGGGCTACGTAGTTTCGACAGATCGGCGTAGGTAACTGAATTTATACTTTTACTGAGAGAGAAAAACGCGACTAATTACAGTTTTTGCAAAGTTCCTCACAGTAACGCGTAGTTGCAATGGGGAATGATAGTGAGAGCTAGTGAATTCGCAAATCTCTCGGGATTAACACGCTGGATTGACTGTATGCAGCACTTTCCATGTCGGAGCGACGGATTTCTGTGAAAAACTAAAAACCTGGATTAATGTGCTTATTCGTGTAAGAAAAATTTTATTTTCAGAAAAAAAGTGTCCGGGTATTTTCGACCGTCGTCGTATGGCAACAAACTAGCAGATCTACAAAACCATTCTAATGCATAATGTCAGCTGGATCAGCTGCGATGCAGATCTATGTACACTGTAACAAAGGACGTTTCCACATACCTTCACTTTAACTGCCTTCAAAGCACTGATCTTGTAGTGGGCCTATAATGGCTAGTTATTTTTGCGCGTTGTCGAACACTCAAGTGCGCGATCATTCTTCTTACTCTGAACAGACTGCCTCTCGTAGGACAGGACTGTGTCATATAATCCCTGGCTACGATGCAGAATGACAGGAATTTTCGCACACCTGAGACCCCTTCAGATTCACTTCATCAAAGCTAGCAACTGTGTGGCGATTTTCCAGTGCCTAGTCACTTTCCACCCATCCTATAGTAGGTAGTGCACGTTGTTCCCACTTCCCTCCTATATGTTAGTATTCATTTGTTAAACTAAGTGAGGACTTCTCTTCTGATGGAAGTGTTATGCACACTGCTTAACATGTAACTGCTTTACAGCACCACTAATCCTTCCTAGTCGTCCATATGGAGGGCGTAGCAGTGGTGAAAATGATTAGGAATTTGAAAATTAGTGAATTGGTATGCATTGTCTTTGCCTTTAAATGGTTTTTAGATACGAATTTGACATCGACGTACTAATCAGGTTCCATTCTCCGCTTGGAATGTAGGTTGATAAGTCCATGGCTGAATCTGCAATGGAAAAAAATGGATGAGTGTAGTCAAAAATTGGAATATTTCTTCAATAACGCCTAAACTGTGAATAGGAGTTACTACGAGCGAAACGCCCGGTAACAAAATTTGCATAACACTCTCAAGTCAAGAGTAGTATGTCAAAAGGCTGATAAAGAATTATACTTTTTCAATTCAGAACGTTCACACTACGATTTGAAAACTGTACTTTACCTTCATCCTCTTCCACAATTATACCAAGATCTAATGAGTTCCTGTTGTACGTCCACGAGCCAAACTATAAATAGTGTAAATAGACTGGCGCAATGCTTTCTCAACTAGGTCATCCATTTTGCTTCGTTTTGGCAAAAAATGTTCAGTTTTTGCAACAGCAAAGAAAACGGCATCCTGCTCTATACTGGGTGCCACAATCGCTTTTGGTGCACTGTGTATCACAGCAGCCAGAAGTCTGCAGAATTTGCTATAAAGAGAGAATAGGTCCGTGTTCAGTAAGCTGCTGCAGAAGGATCCCTCTAGCCCAGTTTCCATATGAAGGTCTATTTTGGTGCTTACTCACCTGAGCTCTTTTCTTTTCATCATATGCGGGAGTTTCAGGCTTATTTATACCAAGAGCAGAGTCGGTTCAGCCTAACATTAAAACTGGTGAGGAAATGGCCTTCGGAAGCTTTGGACCAGTTTATAAGTTAAGCGAATGTCGACGAGTTGCTATGTTAGCAGAGAGGGTACTAAGCAGAGAACAGGCCATGCCAAAAAAATAAACTTTCTTGAGAAGATACTTGGAAAAACAACCACTCCCACATATCCAGAGTACAGCAAAATTATTCAGTGGAAATTTCGGCGCCGAACATCGTGCAATTATAATCACCTCGTGGCTTATTCAGACGAAAAGAGAAAACTCAGAAGTTTTACAGTGAGCGCAAGCATGTGGAAACAACAGGCATGAGCTGTAGCTGCAGTAGTTCCTCCTTACATAGTAAGGAAGTACGCCCAATTGTTCAGATTTGACTCCTCCAAGATCTGCGGTGTGTAAGAAGCGGAAAACTCGTCCTAAAAGACAGCCAGAGAGATGCGAAAGCGACGCTTTGCGCGGTTTTCATGACTTCTAAGATGATGCATCAGGTTCAGCGGTTTTGTATATTTTTTTAAAGCTGAGATCAACACCGCGTAAATTTTAGAGATGACACTTTTAAGAGAATGAAGCTACTAATAAAAAAATGTTATGCAGCACGGCTATAACTGGACGTAAAGCATGAAAATTATTTTAAAGAAAGCATAAAACTGAGAACAACAGACCAATAATTTTCTCTTTCATTTCAAAATTCTTCACAGCAAACTTCCTGGTGAAAGAACAATCTGTAAAATACAATGCCAAAACTCACTTTTAGGTAGCACAGTTGTTCATCAAATGGGAAATAAGTTATGTCCATTTTGCAGCTTGCTCGAAGTATTCCTTCATGGTTAAACTAAAGAATTGTAATCTTTCAGACAAGGAGTGTTCTTACCAGGAGGGACCCAGTTAATCTCGCCAGTACTGTAGACGACTTCGTTAGATTTGAACGTAGAGTCGAAATCTTCATTAGCACTGAAACAAAACCTATCACTAGCAATTAGCTCCACATGCAGCCATTTTATAAGTCAGCTGCAACTCATCACTCCATATTTTTAGGTTGCAACAAACTGGAAACATTGTGGAAAATCTCTTTACACACAGTATAGCGTAGTTTTATGTGCACTGGATTTTTCCGATAGCATAACATAGGCCATAAGCAGAGCAAAATTAAAACATGGAATTACTTTGGCCTTAGAAGGCTTAAAAGATACAAAATCCCGCATTAACGCAAAAAAAAAGAGCAGAAACGTGGTCACTAAGTCCATAGCGCAAATTTATAGCAGCAGACTTCTTCTCGCACCAAATAAAATTCGAGGGGGTTGAAATCAGACATTTTCGTGGACTCTGCTGGAATATAGGTTATACTCTGCTAAATGAAGGAGTAGAAGTATAGATGAACGATATCATGCCTGTAATTTTCTAATCCATGACGCACATATTTATGCTGTGATGCTACAGCTTTCACCAGAAGTTCGATAGTCCGGTGATATGCGAAAACGGAGTGCAGTTTAAAATACATCTAGAAATTTAGAAAAAAAGGGGAATAGAGCTTTCATATAAACGAGGTGAACAAATCAAAAAAGGACTTGTTCACGTATTCGAAATTTAGCAAAACTGAAAGTTTTTCAACTATCAGTTTCCGAACGTTTCCCGTTTTGTCGTTGCTTAGTTTTCGACCATTAATTTTCTTGTTTTTTTTTTTGAAGAAGAAATCTGTCTGTGTGCGAACATAAACTTTCTGAAAATTCATTTTCCAACTTAGCTTTAAAAGTTCGGCTTATCATCAATTTACCCAATACCACAAGGAAACTTTAGCCTAAAAACGACGCCGTTCTACTTAAACTCGACAACTGCGATTCACAAAAAACAAGAATATTCTCCAGCACTGAACCTCAAATAGTATTCATCATTTGAGGGCTTAAAAATCCTCCAATAATTAGGAAAAATATGACGACGAGAGGCTTGGACAAGCTCTCACTCGGGAACAGATTCTGAGTTTAAAAATTTTGAAGTAGCTTGAGCTCAGGCTAGAGTTTACTCGTGGGCGGCACTACAAGGCTTGATGCGGAGGATATACCACGCACCCGGACTTTGCCTGCGCAGCGTGTGCGAAGGAAAGCACTCGGGAAATCAGCTCCTGTACTGCTGGTTTTAATCCGAATTTTAAAAAAAACCTGAACACCTGTTGTAGAGCAGGACGTCGGGCCGCCAGATCTGGTTTTCGCCGCCTGCAAAACGCACGCTTGTGACATTATCATATTTTGAACGATCCCAAGTAAGTCGGTAGTCCATCCATATCTAAACAAAGCAGGAAAATGCTCTCCCTAATGCTGCACCTTACTAATTTAAACTCACAAATTTTAGCCATGCATTCACTTCAATTATTTGATTTTTGCCGTCCTAAATTTGCCATCCCTGTTTATAAAAAGCGCTTTTTAATCATTAGCTGAAAGAACTCACGAGGCCAACAATTTGCTGAAGAAACACTTTCATTTCAACCTTCAGACTTTCCTTCGGATTTCTAACAGGACGTACAAGCTTGCTATAATTTGTAAGTAGATCCCTGAAATGGCCTAGACTATTGCTGAGTAGCGGAAGCTGCTCTGCAATACTGACCTGTAGAGTCTGTTTTCAGCTTTACTAGCAGATGTGTGGTAAGTGCAGAGCCCAAGGAGAAGAACACAAACACGCATCGATATCGAAAGCAGAATAACGAGGCGTAGCACTCGAAGTTGTTTGCAAAGGATTTGATTGTTCTGTTCATTTCGTAGACTGATCCCATCCAGCTGAGCTCTGCGGGAAAGATACACTTACATGATCCAACCATAATTTAATAAGTTAGCCAGCTTAGCTTCTTAGGGTTACAAATGGAACTGTACTATGTATTATGCCGCTTTCCTTGTACGAGAAGATCTTTCTTAACACCTATGATAGACCTGAAAAGCTTCTTACACATTGCACTAGTGTGTTCTTTATAATATTGGGAAAAAAGCTCCAACTTTTCATTAAAACCTTGGTCTGCAGGGGTGCTCGTTTTTGAAATTGTAGTGAGCCGGAAAGAAGCTATACTACAAGTGAACTTTAGTGAAACTACGCTAAAGTCATTTGATTCTAGGTAGCGAAAGCTTGGCACAAGCATCAAAAATACTGCAACAATTCTAAAGGCATTATTTCTTGAAATAACATATCATAGCGGCACAATTAAGCACTTTCATGGATGATCATAGCCATCCTATCATTTGAGCCCATCGTCATCGTGTAATGTCTCTTTTACACCAGTGCTGCGCCGCCTCATCCATGAAATGATAAAAATCGGAAATCTATGACTATTGCCCTAAATTTTTCGCGGTTTCTGTAAAACACTGTAACTCTGTGAAGAGTTACCCAGTCACCAAAAGTTATCATCAAATTCTCACAGTTTTGTTAAGAGAGCTCATATACAGTCGATATTTTTTTTTATAACGGACTGCAGTTGGGCAGTAGACCAGGGAAAATGCTAAGACACTCGGGAAATGTTTTGGCAAAATTATAGCGGTCAAGTAATGGCAGTCAAGTAATGGCACACCCGCTTTATCATCCTACTATGTAGTATCTCGACCTCCGGAAGTTTACATCCCTTAGCGACCAACTGCTATCCACCTTCTTAAATTGTGTTCGCTTCAGGGGTGCGCGAAAGTGAAATTTGACATTCCGTAAAACATAAAACGTAAAACGAAACGCCAAAAACGGCCGTACAACGTAAAGCGTAAATCGTAAATCAAAAGTACTAAGAGTGTCCTGTAAGAAATTTCCTCGGAATTTGCCTACCTTATTATTCTTTACTCACTGTTATACCAAAAGGACCTTTTCAGACGTTAAAAGATGAAATGTCCCCTCTTCCCTGACGCAATTTTCAACGTGTGACAGCTCAAAAATATTACACCAACAAGTTGTTCTGCGTTTTTATAATGACGAGGAAACATTTTTTTGAAATAAGCACTTTATTAATTGCCTTGCGTACAAACAGTTTTATAAGAGTTTTCACTAATGTAACTGACACTTAAAAAAGCCGTATCTTTTCAGAAAAACGTGCAAGCCTTTTTCTAGAAAAGTAGTATTTCAGTGTTAAGTGGGGTATTGATATAAGGTATATGTTATAAAGTCTGCTTACAAATTACCGCAGTCACAAAATAAAATGCCTAGGTCGTTGTTAAAAGATTTTGGCCGAACGTTTCTTTTCGAAGCGGGAATTCAACCTAATACGTTCGTGAAAGGTCGCTTAAAAATCGGGCCAATTCATGCAACTTATTAGCAAGGTTTTTAAAAAAGGTGACTGCTACGTAGAAAATCCTCAAAATGCAGAATGTTCTTTGCAGAAGTTAACCTCTCAGAACGCCGAAAAAAAAACCTTGCACAATTATAAGTTTTCCTTTACCAGCTTGTACGGCAAAAACTGTAGGGTTCTGTGAAGAGTTTGGCTAACAGCTTTAGAAAGGAAAACTCATATGGGTAAAAAGAGTGCCCCTTGACGAAGAAGATGACAATGCAGTGAATGTATAGCAGGGATTTTTGCAGTAGCTCCAATATGCGCTTGCAATCCTTGAAACTCGCTTCCTGGAACTACTTCCTTTGGGATTTTACGTTTTACGGCCCAAATCCCGTAAAACGTAAATCGTAAAACGAAACGTCGAAAACGGCCGTAAAACGCAAAACGTTAACCATAAAACGAAAATTTTCGCACACCCCTGGTTCGCTTCCTCTACACTAACCATTACCACAAGATTTTCATTAAACCTCAAAAAATGTGTCAAAAAAGACCCAAGCTGGAAATTTGTAGATTAGTGAGATGAAGCAAGCTGTCCAAGACAGGAGACATCTAGCGTATGCTCCACTAAATTCTCTCCTATTCCATATAAAGATTAATGGAATTATCGGTTCTAGGAGCCTTTCATCTGTAACGATATGAAATTCATGCATATCAATCCGGAACCTCATTCTCTGCTCTATATACTTTCCTTTTAGTTATGTCTTTGATGTAAATGCTTAGATGCTGTCGTTTACCGAACTTATGCATAACAAATGAATAAATATTCTCTTTGCTGGGAGGATCTACGAAACAATTAAAGCTCTTCACATATAACTATAACACATGTAACTTGCACAAAACTTCTGGAAAAAATTTCTTTATAAATAGTGTAAAACGAGTGTTTTCTACAAGTCTTGGGTCTGACCTCACAAAGTGATTATGAGATCAATGAATGACAACTACAAAATCAATGAATCAACACCATCGGGATTTGACGAGCAGTTAGTACTCATCGACGTCGTCTCCTCCTTCACCGTCCACCGAATCAATGCCAACTTCCTCATAGTCTTTCTCCAAAGCAGCGAGGTCCTCACGTGCTTCGCTGAACTCTCCCTCTTCCATACCTACAGCACACTGTTCATAAGTGGGAAAGAAATTTGGAAAAGAGGAAACGAGAAGTAAAAACGAACAAATACTCACCTTCTCCGACATACCAGTGGACGAAGGCTCGTTTCGCATACATAAGGTCGAACTTGCGATCAAGACGAGCCCATGCTTCGGCTATAGCTGTAGTGTTTGAGAGCATGCATACAGCTCGCGGTACTTTGGCAAGATCTCCACCAGGAACGACAGTTGGAGGTTGGTAGTTGATTCCAACCTATAAAAACTCCTTTGAAGACCCGTTAAAGGACTACAAAGTACATCGAGAAACGGAAAAGAAAACAGAAGGCTGGTTTCAAATTTAGCCCATCCGAGGTGGTATCTAGCTTTATGGGGTTACGCGCGTTTCGGCGGTTTCGCCTTCCTCAGAGCTCCACTCCAGTGGGAGTCTATAACAGCAAAAACTCAAAAATTTCAACTTGCTCATGTAAAAGGAAGCCCTCGTCAGAAATGAACATGATTTCGATTAAGAAAAGGTGTTTGAGACTACTGTTTCATGAAGTTCATCTAATGACTCTCATTTTTCCGAGACTTCAATGTGCAACTTGGCAAGAGGAACTCGAATATCGAAAGAACTGCGACGACCAGACATAAAAAGAACATTACTTCGGCGCCTGGTCGTCCGCTTCCATTAGATAGATAAGCTTTTTGTCACAGGTATAAGAAACTATTTAAAAAACGAAACGAAATACCTCGGTGCCAGCAAAAAAAAGCCGAGATTTGTGAAGGAGACGGAGAACAACTACCTGATGGAAAAGCGCCAAAGATTTGTAATTTTATTAGAAATACTATAAAATATGCGCATATATAGTAGAGTTGAAAAGTCAGTGTACTTTGCGTGGTGTGCAACAGCAGAAAGGGGTCCTACCTTAGCCTAAAACCGTTTTTTTAGCGCTGAAACTTTACCGGCTACACAAAATGCATAGGGAGATACTCCATGTATGTGCAAGTCTTCACAAACACGTTTCGTTTTCGAGATATGTTCCTAAGTCCGCAACTGCGCGCATGCACGACTTTTCAACTCGAGCATATGATAAAGCAAGGTTTTTATGCAACCCCCCTCCCCCATCCCCTTCCTTTAATCATAAATGGATATATTAAACCAGCGTTTCTAAAAAGGATTTTCCTGAAACTATGCGCTGTTTTCTCAAATCAGGTGCAACTGCACAAAGCAAGTGCGTTCAATACAGGGCGCTGAAATTACCCGCATCTTTTAGGTCGCAGCCACACTCTACCTTGCATTTCGTTTTTTCTTCGTTTTTAACAGTTGCACCTGAGGTTCTCCCAGACTCCTCGAGCAGTACGACGCCGATGAAATCGCCTGTGCTGGCCACTGCAGTGCAAATGCCCGCCGCAAGGATTTTCGTTCGGCAGAGTGCGTAGCTTTTTGCTGTTAGTGGGGGCGGGTCTCGCGACTCGCAGCCTTTCCGAGCGAATCAATCTCGCACGCAGTGCGCGTGCTGAAGTACAGGTCCCACAGCCGAGATTACTTCGCGCGGCAAGAATGCGGCGACCCGTCCCGCTTCCAGTAGTCTAGTCACGCGCTCCCGTTCGATACGCACCGATATTGCAGTCGCAGGCGCGGGCGATTTTACTAACTTCATACTCCTCGAGGAGTCCGGGGAAAGCCTGACTTAAGGAGATGACGCTTATGTATCTTCTGAAAAGTACAGTTTTTTAATGCAGATGTCAATTTAGTTTTCCTGTGAATGGCAAGGGTGTATAAAACATGAAGCTTCACATACTGAAGGACTTGGAGGAGCACCTCCGCAGGCCTGGAGGTATTGCAATTCGACCGCAGCTATCATGGATGTACCTTCGACCCACAGAAATAGTTCCGAGTATATCACTGCTGTACACTTATGTCCAGCAGCAGCGCAGCAACACTATCGTTGGAGCGGCATAGGGAAATGGCTTGAATTGAAGACAAATCCACGAAAAAGCGAATACTGTCGTATTTGCTTCAGCGCTTATTTGAGTACCTTTCCATAACCGCTCTAGTGACACCACATCTTTTACAACGATTTTTAATGGCTGGTTACTTCCGCTTTCTCTGTACATCCGATATCAACTGATTGCGCAGAAATGTCTAAGCCCCATATAGTACCACTCCTAGCTTAGTCCACACAGCATTATAATAGTGTCGGAAAGAGAACAGACGAACCTTAAATCCTGTAGGACACCAGTCAACAAACTGAATAGATCGCTTGGTTTTGATGGCTGCAATAGATGCATTCACATCTTTGGGCACAACATCACCTCTGAAATAAGAGCAACGCTGACGTGAGCCTCAACAAAATAAGTATGTAAAAGGCAGAAATTTGAGAACTAACCTATACAACAAACACACTGCCATGTACTTTCCATGTCGGGGATCACATTTCACCATTTGGTTTGCAGGTTCGAAGCACATGTTAGTGATATCGCTCACGGATAGGGCTTCGTGATAAGCCTGGAAAAATACAAGTTAATGCACGAACAATAGTAAAACGGATAGAACCCACCTTCTCGGATGAGATTACGGGAGAGTAGGTAGCCAGTGGGAAGTGTATTCGGGGATATGGGACGAGATTAGTTTGGAACTCGGTAAGATCTACATTTAAAGCCCCATCAAACCTGAGCGAAGCAGTTATGGAAGAGACAACCTGAAACACTCGAAGTCAGAGCAGTTCCTTAGCAACATAGTTCTACTATTTTTCCCGTAGGGTTTTTGGAGGTTGCGTTGTCCTTAATAAGTCTCAAGAACGATTCACAAGAAAAGGCCTCGTAATAAAAAGATTTTAAAAAATACTGTGCCTCATTTCGAAGCACAGCTTATACATTAAAAGCGTATTTGGTAAACCTTAAAACTTTTACCGCATCGCTATCGCGCAGCGCAACTAGTTATAAAAGAAAAGGAAAATGTCACATGATTTAAAAGTATCGTATTTATTAAGAAACCGAAAAAGCGCGATGCGTTTTGCAACAGACCTGGGAGATGAGACGATTGAGATTAGTATAACTTGGTCGATCGACGTCCAAATTACGGCGGCAGATGTCGTATATGGCCTCGTTATCAACCATGAAAGCGCAATCAGAATGTTCTAGCGTAGTGTGAGTAGTAAGAATTGAGTTGTATGGTTCTACTACGGCAGTTGAGACCTTGAAAAACACCGAGATACGGACAACCGAAGAACGTAATGGGAAACATTGCAAACCTGAGGAGCTGGGTAGATGGAGAACTCCAGTTTACTCTTTTTACCATAATCTACGGAAAGGCGTTCCATCAACAGTGATGTGAAACCTGACCCAGTGCCTCCACCAAAGGAATGGAAGATAAGGAATCCTTGCAATCCCGAGCAGTTATCTGCTAGACGTCGAACCCGGTCAAGCACCAGGTCGATGATTTCCTTGCCAATAGTGTAGTGACCTCTAGCATAGTTATTTGCAGCATCTTCTTTACCGGTTATGAGCTGCTCAGGATGAAACAACTGCTTGTAAGTACCAGTGCGAATTTCATCTGAAAAAA
>KN549261.1:114800-130083 GCA_000797555.1 Oesophagostomum dentatum | reverse complement strand
ATGGACCTTAGATTTTTTTTGCACCATTTTTAGGCTTCATTGAGAAGCTTTTTCCAGAGATCGGTTACTTTGAATGGTACGTCGGTTTTGAACCGAGCTGCATTTGACATCTCAGAACAGAGGAGCTAACTGGGCATTTTTCAGGATTTTCCGGAACTTTTAATTCTAGGGCGTTTTAGACGATCTCAATCAAAAAGGCAATTGTTTCCTGATGGAGCTTGGAAAACTCTATCGACGTGGTTTTCTCGCAACTGTTTTCGCATTTCTGGAAAATAGCCTCAAAACGCGAAAACTTGAACGTTGACCCGATTTTTCAAGCTTCGTTGAGAACCTCGTTCCAAAATGCAGTTTGTTTCGGATTCTGGACTCCCCTCATTATGCTGATTCTAATGGTATATAACTTGACAATAGGTGGTTGACTGCAACTCGAAATTTCAGTAAGTGGAGACTCTACAGCAGGATTCAACAACAAGTGCAGTTTGGAACGAGCTTTTCAACGAATGCTGAAAAATTAGGTTAGAAATCAAAAACTGGCCTTTTTAGGCCAGTTTTTCGGGAAAATGAAAAAAAGATGCGTCAGAATAAACGTGCTGTTCGATAGAGCTTTCGGAGCTGTGTCACAGCCACCGAATTTTTGATGAAGATTCTCAAAAATGCCCCAAAACGCTACATAGAAGTTCCAAAAAGTCCTAAAAACGCCTAGTTCGCTTCTCTACTGTGGGATGACAAATGCAGCTCGGTCAAAAGCGAGCATACCATTCGATACAGAGCTCGAGCTTTCCGAGCTCTACCAAAAAGAAATCCGCAATTTAGAAAAACCTTCTCAATGAAGCGTGAGAAATGGCGCCAAAAATCAGAAGTTAGCCGACCAGGAACTCACTTTTCAAGGAATTTCTGCCCTCGCAACCTTCACTTATCGGGGTCCCCCTCCTGAGTATCTCGCCTATGCTTTTTTATGCTCCCTGTTTAATCAGGTTATATGTATGAGATTTTATTTTACAGCTTTTCGGCGGAGGTCTCCGCAGCGCTCGACAGTTCTTCAGGTGTTGGGAAGAAAAGCCGATGCCAAAAATCTGTCAGTCCATCATGTTCACCAAGGAAGCGCGAAACCCACCACACTGATGTTGCCATTTCGTAAGCGTCTTCGCACTTGTCAATGCTAAGATCACTCTCATTTTACATTTTTTTCATTTTGGGAAATTAGGAGCTTTTTAACCGAAGAGGTGGTTTTTTTTACTGTTTATATTCTGTTTTTTGTTTATATTTCTTCTTCTTAAACACATCAAATATGCGTAGCTAATGCCAGAAGAAGAACAGCTGCCGCTAAAGGAGTCACTGCCGTTTAAAAAAGAACCTTTTATGAGATTGCATTTTTAGCACGCTTGGACTGCTTTTTAGCGCTGTAGTATAAGTCCATCCATAGGAACAGTGTCGAGTATCGCCTGGTTGTGCAATTACGTATCAGCTGCGTTACAGTGACCCACTGGAGCTCGAGGAGCAAGGAAATGGCTGCTGTTTGGTGAACTGGCGTTTAATTCCAGCAATGTGCTTTGCTACTCTAGTGCTGATGGGCCACCTTTCAGCAACTGGTGTGTAGCTGCAACTGGCGGAATGCCTGGCACTGTTCATGTGGATGGACGATATAGATTTCACGTTCTTCTTTCTTTGACATTTGTTGGGTATTACAAATAGTGCTTTGCCAACCGGGTTTTTACAACGAATCCTTCATTTGCTTAATGTTTCTTCTTTCTTTTTTATCGCTATACGAACGACAGGTTGGTACCGTCGATTCGCCCAGATAGTGCCTCGGCCACCACGGTTTAGTGCAATTGCGTACCAGGCAGGGCAACGGCATCGGTTGTCACTGGAGCAGCAAGCGAGAACCAGCTGTTTCTAGCCTTCTCGCTTGCTGCTCCAGTGACAACCGATGCAGTGCCCTGCCTGGTACGCAGTTTCACTAAACCGCGATGACCGAGGCACTATCTGGGCGAATCGACGGTATATCAAGTTCTATGCACGCGGTGAGATGAGCATGGTATAACAGCATGGTACAACTAGTTGTAAAATTTGGCGTTCGATATTTAGAAAAATTTAAATTAGATTATGTTTACAAAGTTATTGCTTCTTTACTCTTTCTTAAAATTGTATTTTCAGAAATGAACGATTATTTGAAAACGTCAACTGCATTTTGGTCATAGTTATTGTTCTGATAACTGTGTATTATTTTGCGAAGGTGTGGTCTTCTGCTCCTGTAGAGAGTCGCGATGAGGTAGGTGCAAAGTTCATTAGTTGGATTGCTATGCTTTTGTAAATTACTCCAGCATTTTTCCGCTTTGGGTGTACTTGTTTTTACCGTCAGTCTGCAGACTTTCTTAAGCGGAGTCAAAGTGTCTGTAGTAGACGATACATAGTGTTGGGGTTAGACTGCTGACAACCTAGATTGCATATCAGTTTCTCAGGTGGTCTAGATGATGCTGCTAGCAATCATATTATCATGGAAGCCTCATTTGTTCGTTTATTTTCTTAAAAACATGTTAATTAACACAGGCGGATAAGAATTCAAATATACGAACGTGCAAGTTTTACACTGCTTAACGTATCAGGTTGCAGAATTGGAGGGTGATCAGTCCTGCCTGATACGCAGGAATGTCTTATGATATGGTTGTAGTAAGTTTATGACGACACATGTGTAGTAAAAGGGGAAGGGGAATGATGAGCTGGTGCAACCTACTGGCTTGAAAGTCGGTTTTTTTGCGTCTCCGACTCCGAGATTCCGATTTTAGAAGTTTTAAATTCAACTTGCGCTCATCGCTGGTGCCAAGTAAGGGACCAGCTATTGAAGTCGTCGATAGATAACTGTAAGTTTGCTGATTTTAACGGTCTCTAAATTTTCCTTTTACTAGCGAAAGCGTTGAGGGTTACATGTGAGATACTATAGATTTCTAATGGAACATTCTAATTGTAAACGGAAAGGAAAACCGGGGATATAACTGACATTGTGAAACTCCACTAACAGCAAACTCTATATATGTATTGTTTGAACGGCATCTTCTTGTTCAGTTCGTAAGCCCAATCGTTTAACGATTCCAGATTTTGGGCACACGTGAAGGACCCTTTCGGAACGCATGTTCCTCCTTCGGAACGACACTCTATTCCTTCTAATACCTTCTTCATTTTTTTTGAAAACCCTTAGCGAACATAGTGACAAAGCTAATGGGCCGAAAAGCTGTCGGAATCTGCGGTTTTATTTCCTTAGAAATTAGCAGAACACTGGCTTCTCTCAATCCAGTGGAAGCATAGACTTCCATAAAACACTAAATAAAGATAAGCTCTAGAAGCGCAACTACGTGAGCTGCACTCTTCCGTATAATATACCTAATTCCGCTTAGTACGGGAGAGTCCTTCAGTAGGCTACTTCATTTATTGTCCATATATTTCATCGCCGTGAAACCATACTGACCATGAGCCAGTTATTGCTGGATAGCCGTCAAGAAGCTTCTTACCGTTCATACGCGTAGTCTTCCGCTAACCTTATACTATTCTTACTTCGATTACGTATCGTTTCCAGTCAGCGGCAACATTTGAACTCGTTCAAGCTTTTTTGCAGCATAGGATTCCTCCTTCATGCTATTGTTCTTCTTAAGCGAGGCACGATAAGTGGCTGGGCACAGAACTCATGAGTTCTTATATTCAGCTACTAACTATTTACTCTTTTTGTATTACTTCGATGACATCACAGCAAACGACTCAAATGTAGCTGACTTTAGTACATGAAAGGATGAGATACAGCGGTTGACGATATCATCGAGTAGGTGTTGCGTAATGGCCCTGGAGGATGCCGTCAGAATGGTATCATATCTTTGCGTTCGAAGGTGTGAACGAGATTTCCTGCTGGATGCTGATCTACTTGGGCATTTCTATAGGTTTATGAGAACCCATCGAGCTACACTCAGACAAATTCTCAGAAAAAGTGCAGGAATAAGAATTCTACGTAGTAGTTAAGCATGGCAAAAATGCAGGGAAAAAGAAACGGAAAAGGAAGGAAAAACAAAACCCCAGAAAAGAATTAGTGTAGAACAAACTTGAGAAATACAGCAGCACAAAGCGCGGAAGAGGCGGTTAAAGGCAGCATCCACGCTCATAACGCTTCTGAGTTTTCGACGGATTCTGAAAGAGGAACAAAATGGTTGAGATTCAAATTTCTGGGCTCAGAAGTCATTCCTAGGCAAGAAAATCGCTCCAGAAGACTCATCCTCTATTTCGCGGACGAGTTTTCTATTTCGCTGTGCGCCTTCTGTTGGGGTCGTCTATCGCCTTAGGCGCGATGATGTGGAAGAGACATTCAATCCTACTCATATTCAGGGACTGCAGCGCTCTAACTAGCGTGGAAAGCTAGCTGGACAACTCGTCCACGAAATCGCGGACGAGTTTTCTGGAGCGATTTTCTTGGTCAAGAATGACTTTTGAGGCGAGAAATTTTAACTCCAATCCATTTTTTGAGTTCTTCCTTCAAAATCTGTCGAGAACTCAGAAGGCGTTCCGAGCGTGGGTGCTGCCTTTAAGAAGGAAGCAGGAGAACTGGAGCAAAAAGAGTGTTATTGAAGGACAGGACCACCATTTATCAAAATATCTTGGTGGTAAGTCCGATGGTGGAAGTACCACACCTTCCAATAGCGAGACAAATCGAGACAAACTTTCATTCTCCCAGGTATGTGGAGGATACAACGAAGGGAGCAGCTTTACTTCTTGCCACTGCAAAGTTGCTAGGTCATATATTTGCGCATAAAGGCACCAGAGAAGCTGGATGGAAAGCGAAGAAAAACCGCAGGTTATCGAAAGGTTCTCCTGCGCCTTTACTGTATATGTACGGAAGTTATAGCTATTGTCCAAATGTTTGCAAAAGTAGTTAGAGGAGTTTCCTGGAAACTGCCTTCTGGATTTTGAACGGCCGATATTTTTTAGGCCCGTCTATTAGAGAGAAGTGGAGGCGGTCATCGTGAGTTTGTCGATAGTGGGATTCTAGATACCGGGACGGTTTTGTGAATATGTTCACAACTAGTTTGATGGCGATTGTACCGACCTGTTTTTGTTCATCATGCAAACGTTTATCAACTCAAAAGATATAGTCTGTACATGTTTGGTAGCAAAACACTAGTGACAACGAAGTTTTAGGACTCAGCCCGTGCTCATCTGCTTGCATTCCAAAACCATCTAATGGAAATTGCTAGTAAGTTTGAAAACATTACTGACGACGACTTACGACTTCTCTACCATGTTGGGAAGCAGGTAAGGTGTTGTTGCACGTCCTTAGATTACCTAGAAAATGATAGAAATGGGACGTATGCTTTGCACAAGGCCTGGGTTATACTTCTTAGTTAGCGCCTGCGTTCAGACTAGCACCATGACCGTGACGATGCGCTGATGCGGCTGCGAGTTCGCTGCGTTTCGTTGCATTTTCGTATTTTTTCGGGGTGATGTTTTGCTGATTGACAATCTCGCAGAACATACAGCGACAGATTGTTCCCAGGGCCCGGCAAAGGTGTTCAGTGGTGGCAAACTAGGCTTCGTAGACATCTGAGATGTTAAAGACTCCAGAAAAAAGATTGTGAGATTTTAGATCATAAAAGGAAAGAAAGAAAATCTGAGAAGAAAAGATCAGAATCGGTTCCTAAGAGAAGCACATGAAATAGACGTACTCAAGTCAAAAATTTACTGAAAATATATGAAAATCACCAAGAAATCCTCAAAACCTCATGCTAAGACTCAGCAAGTTGAAACTAAGATCTACAACAAACAAAATTTGCGTTAACAAGAAAATGCGCGTTTCAACGCAGACTGATCGCGTCCATTTTTCCTTATAATTTTTTTTCAGCGAAAACTGAAAGGTGACGGAGCAGCCATATGAAAAAATGGCCCTTGAACATGACAATATAGAAAACTTAATGCTCTTTATCTGGTTGGGTGTTTCCAGGAGCGCATGAGGAACACCTCAGGCGTTCATGGTCAGTATCTCCATTCTTTATCAAATTTATAGGAGTATGTAGCCTTTGTCGCTATCTATCACCAAAAGTACACTTACCAGATCTTCCTCTTGCTCGAAAAAACCGTCAAAATCTGAAAATTTCCCGATCGATGTCGATCTAAAAACCAGCTAAGGCTAAGGAAAGCAAGAGAAAATAAGCGGAATAGCAGAGAATTTGTAGCAAAACTGGCTTCTTCTTTTCAAAGGCAGCTTCATAAATCTTCTCAATTTCAACAGGGGCTTCGTTTTCGGGGTTGCTCCGGGAACACCTAGCTTGATCGTGATTGTTTCTGATACCGGTTGTTCTCGCAAGGCTTATGCTCTTATCACTGATGTATGATTATTTTCTGCTTCTGGAATTATGAACTCTAAAAGGACGGTGAGAAGACGAACGGAAGTTTCAGACGTACCCCTCTTAGCTGCCGCTCACACTAGGCTGAATGGGCCTCGAAGGCAACCTCACACTAGAAAATAATCTTGAATTTCCGATAGATTTTGAATGCTTATCGCATAGCTAGACGGAGGTTTGAAAATGTCCTCTCAGTTTTTGTTCCTGGCAAAAAAGCATAGCGCTTGTATCGAAGCGATTTCATGGGTCAGTTGTTCAGCGGCGTCTACTCTGGTGCTTATGCGCGGAATTGCGGCATCTCACTTCCATGCAAGGAGGTTCGACATTCTAACTAGTTCAGCTGTTCACCTGTGATCGGCCAGTATCGCATTCCATAAAAACGATTCAGTTACAGCTATCCACACCGAGGTTAGGGTACAGGAGACAGATCGCGCTATAAACACTAGACTCATGATGGTGGTGAACAGCTTCAACAGCAACATCTTCATCCACTTTTGCCGGGAATGGAACGCTTTTCTTTTATGGTACTAGAGTGATCAGTGGATAGGATGTACCTTAAGACATACGTCTTTTCCCCATAAATCGTTGAGATCAATCCTGAAAAGCCTTTTCATCCTTCAGTTTTCTGTGAGCGGCATGAGAAGGAGCGGTTGTGTAGCAAGTATGAAAGCTTTAGACCTACTTGTTCTTATCTGTACTTAAGCAAGCGTAGTACGTCTTGCAGTAGTTCCTAGAACCGCATAGTGTTATCGCGTGCATTTGCGAAGGTCTGGGAATCTTCGCTCGAGACAGTGTTTTGTAGTATTATTTAATTTCAGAAAATGTCCTATTTATATTGCATATAATCGACTACTAATACTTAGTATTTAACGAACTTTTTACTTTTTTTAGAATTATAATGAAGACAGGATGTTCGGTTTTATATTTCCGCTATAGGACCAAATTACAGTGGTTTCTGATGCTCCAGAAGCGGCCAGTTGTGCTCATTGTTGCTGGAGATCAAAGTGAACGTTTTGTTCGTGCACTTACGGATGTTTTCTCTTCCTCTTTCGGAATCCAGTCACCTATTGTGGACTTCGATTTATCTTCGGAATCAGTCCGATCTGAACTTCACGGTAGACTAGAGCGAGGTCGGTTGCCTATACTTTATTATTCGTACAAACACTTGAAGATGCTTAAGTACACGAATCATTTATAGTTGTGCATTCAACTGTCCCATTAGCGGTGTTAGACGGAGTTGATTACCTTGGATGGGACGCTCCACTCGCCCTTCACGCGTTTGCCGATGACTCTTCGGCGACGCATCCACACACCTTGCTTTTCTTAACAGTAAGGAAGGGCTTCAACAAATCTGCAAACGAGTGCGAGCGATCAGTTATGGAGTACGTTATCATCATCTTGTTTCTGGGTTTTTCGTAAGCGAACGGTAGCACTGGCGTTCTCGACTTATCACTGTCGTCAGTCCTTTGCTGTAGCAATGACAACAGGTCTAGACCTTCTGTACTTCGATCATATTTGAAGCTGCGCTAGACTGCTTCAAACTTTGAAAACCAAGTCAAATATCATCTCCTCAGTTCAACTTCAACTACACAAACCGGTGTACGTGACTTACCAGGGAATGATACTTAGCGTAAACTCGAACGGCGCAAACGATGCATATAGTAAAAATCCCCGTGTCCTCTTTAGTCGAAATCCAAAATCTCCACCCCTAACCTTGATGTGAAAAAGTTACATACCGTCAAAGTCGGCGCAAAGCACTTCTGAACACGCAGTTTCCGGACAATTGGTCGGATCAAAGCAATGACTCCATGCTTATTAAAGGCAACTACCACTGTAGAAGGATCTAGGACACTGTGCACGGCTTCTGTCCATGTTTTCAAAAGATTTCCTGCTGTTTCATGCAGAATAACATTAAAGTAGACTATTATAACCATTACAGTTGTAGAAAATTGGAAACGCTGTAACTCATTCAGATCATGGTTAGGGGAGATTTTTTGGATTTATACTAAACAGGACACGGGGAATTTTACTGTGTACATCGCTTGTGCCGTTCGAGTTTACGCTAAGCATCATTTCCTCGTTAGTGTGTTTTCGTAGGACTCCCGACAGGCGGGACCTAATTGTTGGGTGCAGACGTTACGCCCTACTGATGTCAAACTAGTGGAATTGTTCTGGACGCCAGCAGATTATTCAGAGGAGTTTTCTGTGTGGAAGATTAAGATGCAGATCATCTCAAAGAAGCCTAATTCGAGCAGTGATTTGTGGCATTGCGCTTCACTGGCAGGGACGACGACAAAACGCCCTATCTACTGTCGACAGCTAGGCCAGGCCTGAGAGAAGTCCTATGGAATTACTGCAGAGGATCGAATCATCAAAGATGCAGAGAGAAAAAAATGCACTGTGTTGCATAATTGGCGTCTCCTAATATCTGAGAATCCGTAGGTTAGGTTTAAAATTGTAATGACGACGCTCATATGTCCAAGCCTGGCCTTCTCATGTGGGAATGAACGTGTAAGCATCATTCATGTTATATGCCCAGATCTAGACTAGGTAGTGCAGGAACCCAGTGCTGCGACTGTACGCGCCGTTTGTATGCAGTTGGACTTAAAGGCAGCACTTGCAATAGAAAAATGTTCTTGTTTTCATTGTGAAACCGTTGCTTCGTCTACATGCATGAAGAGTGCAGAAGAATTCGCGCGAACACCTTATTTTTCTTCAAAATTCCGCTTCAGATCGGCCAGAGTGGTGTTCTTACCAGTCCTTTTTTGTCCAGGCCTGTAGGGTGGTTAAAGGCAGCATCCACGCTCGGAACGCCTTCTGAGTTCTCGACGGATTCTGAAAGAGGAACTCGAGTAATGGCTTAGATTCAAACTTCTTGGCTCAAAAGTCATCCCTGATCAAGAAAACCGCTCCAGAACACTCGTCCGCGATTTCATGGACGAGTTGTCCAACTAGCTTCCCGCGCTAGCTAGAGCGCTATAACCCCTGACTATGAGTAGAGCTGACAGTCTCTTCCATATCGGCGCGTTTGAGGCGGTAGACGACCCCAGTAGAAAGCGTACGACGAAATAGAAAGCTCGTACGCGAGATCGAGGACAAGTTTTCTGGAGCGGCTTTCTCGGTCATGGATGAATTTTGAGCCGAGAAATTTGAACCTGGACCATTTCTTAAACTCCTCTTTCAGAATCCGTCGAGAGCTCAGAAGGCGTTCCGAGCGTGGATGCTGCCTTTAAAACAGAATGAAAAGTTGAGACCGGTCGGCACAGTGATCCCCGCAGTTAATCCGGCTAAACCTAAGCCTAAGGCTAGACCTAAGCCTAAGCTCAAGCTAAGGAGCTCCCTATGCCTAGGCCTAGGCTTAGATCTAGGCTTAGGCTCAGATTTAGCCGTTTAAACAGTGGAGATTACTGTACCGACCGGACTTAACTTTTCATCTTGTTTGGTTAAAGATGGAATTTCGAGAAATCTAGAAAAAAATTACCAGATAGTGACGACAAGAGGCCGTATGCCGGTGACCGTTTTGGATATATGTTTATCTTTAAATGGACAATTTTCCTTGTGCTGGCGATAATCGATTTGAGGCTGAATTTTGACGAAAAATGAAGTTTTTGTTCGAATCCCCAATCTTCTACAATGTGGGCGGAAGGACACTTACGTAATAAAAACTAAGACATTTTCAGGTGAGCGCTGCCGCTACTTGAAGAGCTAATATATTTTACGTTGCACCTTTTTGTGCAACTGTTACGAGTTCACCGAGAGGGTAGCTAGTTCAGAGCAGACTCATTAGAAAGAAATACAAATAGAAAACGCATTACTTTTAGGATTTAGAAAGCCTCATCAATGATAATATGATTGAACACTGCCTCATTATTTGGCAGTTTCACGTGAGGCAGAGGTGATGACGCAACAGACAGATGTTACCGTTGCCAGCGAAGTCGTTGGTGGCACAAAATTTAGAAAAAAAACTTATCGTTGTATAATACCGCCCAGAGTTTGTGAAAAAGACGAAAAAACCGTCACGACGGTTTTAGACGGAAAAATCCGTTGAAAACCATCCTTACCTGGGGAAAGATTCTGATAGGAAATGTCGGGAGGAAGCTATCGGTATGCCTCAGTGCCAGATTTAGGTTCGTCTAAAATGTGCCAAAAATTGACGCATAGCCACTTTTCCTACTACACTTTTAATAGAAAAGTAAGCTGCTTACGAAGGCTAACAAATGTTTTAGCAGAAAAAGAGCGGTCTTCACGACTTGACCAAAAATGACTGGGAATGTTTTGTTGTGGGCGAGATATCTGTCTCCAAAGATGAGTTGTCAGAAGGCGCATTACACAAAAATATTTAGAAAAAGGTAAGGTGTTTAGGAGCTGGGAATAAGCATTTCTATACTCTAACTTACCCTTTCCTTGTAGGCATAAGTACAACTTAGCTGGCCATACATCGTTTTCGGCCATCTTTAATTCTCATATCGGGTGCCGTCGCCAACAATGGGTGGCCGATAACACGCTCCAATCGAAGTAGATCCGACTCGTTTTTCGAGCTTTTCTTTCTTCGCTTCTGCTAGAAGGGTCACTGCAGGTGCTGGCATGATGGCAGCTGACTTCGAGAATCCTTTGAAGGGATCTGTTTTCCTGGAGGGATAAAGCGATAACGGGTTCTTTTCTAGTATTCATTTGAATCTATGCTTTTTTCGATTGGTAAGACATCGATTGTAACCTGTTTCATTATGATTTCTTTGACAGTACATATAAAAGGCAGCACCCACGCTAAAATACCTTCTCTGTTCTCGTCAAATCCTGAACGACGGTCTCGCGAATGAGTGAAGCACGAAGAGGAAGCATACAGAGACCAACCCTGAGTTAGAAAATGCTTCCGGAAGGTCTTGGTCAACTGTTCTAGTTTTTTTGGACGAGATTAAATGAGTTCCTTAGGAGGACACTTAATCGCCAAGTCGTGGCAGGACTTTAAGCCACGCGCTACGTATAAACCTATAAATTCAGTAGAAAAATGTGAAAAGTGGTATTCCTTCGCACAATACACGCATTAGCTATCTGTACAGAAGTAGACTGTCTCCTCACGAAAACTCTGTTAAACCCCTTTTTTGCTATCTTTCTTATTAAATTTATAGGGTTACAGGGGCTGCGAAACCATGAGTCCCACCACGACTTGTTAACCCAGGTGATCTCGTCCGAAGAACTAGAACAGCCGGTCACAATCTTCCGAAAGTGTTTTTTCAGAAATGAACGAGTTTTATGTGCATCTTTGTTGCAATATCGCTTACTTATGGGAGCATTGTTCGAATTTTTATGATAACGCAAAAGGCGTTTTTAGCATGGATGCTGCCTTTAAGCAACAGCTGGTATAGACCTCTTGAGAAAGACGATGTATTTAGAAGTCCGGGAGGTTAGTTTTACGGCCGACCAACTATGGAAATGGCTTTTACTTTTAGTGTATGTTAGGTTCACCTCCAACTTTGGGATACTGTTCAACATGGTGTTTAGGCTTCCTTATTCTGTCATTAAGTAGTGTGGAACGCATTGGGCAACCTAGACGGGAGATGCATGGTGGCCAATCGATTCTAGATGTCATCGGGTTGTGTGCGTTTGTATACTACTTGAGGAGACAGTATCTCCTATTGATTCGTTGTCAAAGCAGACAAGACGAATTGCTAATATATGAAGGGATGAGCGAATGAAAAGGTTCTTTATTAGCGGTATCCCAAAGTTGAAAGCGAACCTGGGCGTACATTAAAACCAAGACTCATTTAAAACTAATCAGGCGGTCCTCTAAATACATCGATGTCTTACAGAATGGAAAAAGCGCAATTGCGAAGTTCAAGTGAATACTGGAAAAGAACCCGTTATCGATTTGTTCCTCCAGGAAAACAGGTTTCGCTCCGTTCAAAGGATTCTCGAAGTCATCATCATGCCAGCACTTGCAGTGACCCTTCTGGCAGAAGCAAAGAAAGAAAACGCTCGAAAAACGAGTCGTGGGTCTAGTTCGATTGGAGTGTGTTACGCCCACCCGGTGTTGGTGACAGCACCCGCTATGAGAACTAACACGGCCGAAAACGATGTATAGCCAGGTGAGTTGTTCTTATGCCTACAAGGAAGGGCTAAGGTTAGAATATAAACGCTACTGCTGGAATGCTCACTCCCAGCTCCTAGACACCTCTCCTTACCTTTTTCCAAACAGTTTTATGTAGTGAGCATTCTGACATCTCATCTTTGGAGGCGAATATCTCGCCCACAGCAAAACCTTTCCAGTCATTTTTGGTCACGTCGTGAAGACCGCTCTTTTTCTGCTAAAATATTTGTTAGCCTTTGTAAGCAGTTTACTTTTCTATTAATTCATCCCGATATGTCCTATAAAAATATTTCTTCAGATTTCTGAGATATTCGTTTCTGCACAAGTTATAAGATAAAGACGGTTTGCGACGGATTCTTCCATCTAAAGCCATCGCGATGGTTTTTTCCGTCTTTTGTACAAACTGTGAGCGGTACTGTAGAAGTTTCCGTTTTCGTTATAGAACCCAAAGCTCATGAAATTCAAAAAATGCATATTCATAGCTTATTCAAACTTTCCTGCTTTGGGTGAATATTTCAGTGTTTTCCTCAAACAGAATAACATAGTTATCTTAGAAGTGCTTACTTAGTTGCGGGCTCAATTATTCGTTTTATGATAGCGATATCGCTAAAGCATCGCGTACCAGTAATGTTGTAGATGCAGTGAAGGTGCTGGGGACTGTACTCTTCGTAGGGTGCATAGTATACTTCGGAATTCGAATATTCGAAAAATCATAAGAATTAAATTCCTAGAAGCGTAAGTTTAGCTTGCTTGAGTTTCAAGTAGGCTTTCGAATCCTGGACAGATGCCTCATCTAAAAATACAAAAAATTTGAGCAGTCGTAATTTTTTATTTTAGATATGTGGAATTATTCGAATATTCGAATAATTCGAATAAATCGCATAGTTTTTTTTCTAATAAATGTGTAATTTCTTTGTAGTTCTATAACGAAATCACCACACCTGTTGAACATGGCGTTGTTCGAACTGAGTACAGCCAAAATGACTTCATTCCCATTACATTTTTATTCTCACCAACTGTATGTCGCTTCCTCTTTGTCGGTGATTAAATATCCTTAGAAGTTAAGGGAATGTTGCCATTTAGACGATATTTATGTCATCTTTGCAAATCTTTTTTAATTTATAGGTATCTGAGTTCTAAATGGATTGATACCGGAGGGTCTATGGACAACGTATCGCCTATCCTGTCCCGGATAATGCAGTTTCTGATTTGTCTGTGATATGATTGTGTGCGTTGAGAGTTTCATAACTGTACAGCAATTTTTCTTGAGAAGACTGCCAGTGGGCGTATCCCGAAGTGGCCTAAGCTGGGTGGGTCATCTGGCCCAGAACCTTTGTTCACAATATGTTTGTTTAAAAATATATTGTGCAGCATATACCAAAACAAAACTAATCTCTAGGAATTCGAAAAGATTGTTTTTTTTTAGTACCAACACCATATTCCTTGAACAGGTTTGTTTATAAGGTCTAAAATTGTATCGGGTTGCGCATGACCGTGGCCAAATTGTTTCGGAGTACGGTCACATCAACAGGATTCGTCTTTAGTGCAGATTTCTCTAGAAGAGTATGTTAGCTAAGGGCCTACATGGAGAGGCATCTTGATGTTTGTGTTATTTATGACATATACGTTGAAGATTGTGCCTTTAAACGTTTGTAAGTATTCTTTTCTGCACAGTATGCATAAAAAATAAAAAGAAAAACAAGAAACAACCTAATTTCCGTTTTGTTCCTCTTACTAAATGAAAATGGTGGAGGAGTAATGCCTTCCGCGGAATTAATCAGTTAGGCTGACCACCGCCGAATCTTTAACAGAGCGTTGTTCGATTTTTTGCGATCATGCTCCTTTGCTAGACTGTAATCAGACATGTATGTTCAAACGAAGACATGAACGCGTTGTGATAAGGCATAGGGTTCGAACACCATTCAATCGTCTCTGTTCAAACTAGTTAAAGGTAGCACCCGGTCTCATTTTTGTTGTGAATATTTTAAAGTAGGACGGTAGGGCCATGTCTTCTCTGCATCTTCACCATAGTTTCGCTCGCTGTAAATTGGTGGAAGTCCTGAAAAATAATTTTTTTATGCGGCTGTTGTGCGAGTTCAGCAGACTGGAGATGTTAGTCAGACAATTTAACCGACGACTATTACTTCATGTTACTCCATTTTGCCACATTTTTCTAATAGGATTCAGCCCATTAGTGGTCAGGCAGTTGCGCTGCGAAAGAATGGAAAATAATTCCCAGCACTTGTCTGATAAATTCATTCAATAATCTCGATTTTTCTTCTTCGATCCATCCACTACAGCAGCCATGAACTCGTGCACCGGCAGTTTAAAAAGGATTTTCTGGGGAGTTAGAACAACCGACTATCTGAAACTATGGTAGGAATATACAGGGTGCGGCAAAATTACGGTAACAAGCCCAGGGCGTTTCTTATTTTCTGGAAGTATCTTGCATTCTTTTTGGCACTTCTCATTTTAGTTTGTTAACGGTTTGTTTGAATTAGCTGTTTCCATATGTTTTATATGTTTTACACACGGCTTCGTATAATAAATACAGTACAATACAATTGATTTCTCTGCTGCTGGATTTATTCCTTGCCCTTAAAACCGGACGATAGCCCGCACCCAGACTATAGTCCCCACCATTGATTCTTTGTTTACTGATTGTGCTACTTTGAACTGAATCACTAGCTTCATTGCATTAAGCGTCGCACTTTGGTGAATAATGAAAATATTAAAGAAAACAAATCCTGCATTCGGGATACAAGCTCATGAAGCGAAGGAATTCTATGGCAGCCAACTCCTGTGCGTCAGCCTTTGCCAGATCCCT
>KN549260.1:161238-186904 GCA_000797555.1 Oesophagostomum dentatum | reverse complement strand
GCAGTAGCAAGTATCCGGTACAGTACCAAGCTTGCTGTTCAACTTTGTGTTTGTAGGCGTACTGTAGCCATCAGTGCATGTGAATGCACCAGTTTTTAGTTTCTGACGATGTTTTTAATTTCTGACGATGTTCTTTTCTGCCTAATTAAAATTCGGTTAGTGAGGTGAGGTGCTGAAAAAAAACTAAAACTGAATAGAATTGATTTAAGAAGTTTTTTGCTTTGATTAGGAGTTCTACAGAAAGATATGTGAAGCAACGCCTGATTCAGAAATGTAATAGAATAGAAATACTTTTGGTTGCCACTGTAGCTCTGTGCTTTGGTTATAACTTGCCGGATTAGGAAAAAATGAATGAAAATTTTGTCACGAGTTCAGAACTTCGTTTATGGAAAAGATTTTCTGCTAGCAACACTAGGTTCCTTTTAATTCCGAAGCCCCAGACGAGCTGAGCTCAAATTAGCATAGTTACTCGCTACTGACACTTATGAGGAAGCATTCTTTTCAGAATGGAGTTGTTTTCAAGACATAGCACCAAATCTTATTTTTCACGTCATTGAGACGTGATTCAAAAATCACAAACATAACGCTGTATGACTTATTTGCCAATGTTCCCCAGGGTTTTCCAGTCTTCCTGTCACAGTATTCGAATGATTTCTGTGCGTGGGCAATGACCCAATTCATCGTCAACAAAATTGAATGTTGCTTTTTCTTGAGAACCATGGCAGTCTTGGCGGTCCTCAGGGATGTCTGATGGCACTTTGTCACCAGAAGCATGATGAACTGATGAACTTTTGGTTGGCGACCTTTTTGAGTACGCAAACACGCCAGCACTTCTTCATCATTATGCGTTGTTGTCCTGAACTTCCTCGCTAAAAAGGGTATGCGTTCCCAGGGGACAATCCCGAGAAACAAATGTTGTCTCCTCGTCCCGCTCACACTGTCGGCTATGAGATTTATGTTTTTGAATTCGCAAAAGCAAATAGAATACTGTGACTTGTCTCCAGAGAGTTTTGATGGCATCTTCGCCTCAAAAACACTGGTTTTTCGGGTAGGAAGTTTGTCAATCAAGGGCTTAGGTTGTTACATATTGAAGACCAGCAAAAAGGAAAGGCGCTTCTTTGAGGAAAGAATCAAACGCGTGGATTTACTTGTCCTATTGCAGCGATCTAGAAAGGAATTGTGGGGTTTTTTCCTTCTCATGTCACCGCAGAGGTTCTATCATTTCGTTTCCCTTATGTATGGTAGGTGGATCAGTATTTATAGTGCAACAAAAACGGAAAAATTGTTAGGTATATAATGGGGCAGGCTTGGATAAAAGGTTTGCAAGCACAGTAGCTGTAAAATACTGTAAAAGAGAAATAAATGCACTTGTATGTACATTCGCCAAAAAATGGAGCTGCTTAGCAAAAAAAAATCGTCAGTGAGTAAGAATATTATCGTATTATTCGCCTCTAACAGAGTTTTCGAGAACAGGAAAGTAAACTGAGTTAAACGAACACAGAAACTAAATTCATAGTGGAAAATGTAGAAATAGCCCAACATCGTGTAGCGGTATGGGCGATAACTGGGGAGAACAGGTAAAATCTGTAGAGCCAACGAAAACAAACGAAATTTAGGGCAGTAAATTTGAACGATGCTCTGAAGCAAAAATAGGCATTCTCCCTTCATAAGTCAAGAAGAAATTTAGCGGGTGGTAACTTATGACTTTGACTTTCGAGGCTGTGACGAAGGCGAAATAGCCAAAACGTTAGCCGAACAAACTGTATTACTATCTTGGTGCACAACTAGAATTACTTCATCAAATATCCGCTATGCCAAGATCCAAAAGCAGTCGCAGATGGACAATATTACAAGAAGAAATTTCGTTTACGAGCACTGTCGTTTTTCTGTTCTTTTTTCATTTCTCATACCTTTTACGTGGGTCTGTAAAAGGTATGCAAAATTGAAAAAGGCTCTCTTTTTCGCAGACTAAGACCAGTGAGGTGGAGGGGGCCAGGCCACCGAACGTGTCCAAACTTATGAAGATCCAGCTATTTCTTGTTGTTTAACTAGTGTGGGTGTGCGTGGTGCCTGGACTCGACCGCGTTACTGGTCCGCGAACATAGTGTAGACCAGTGATTTGTTCGTGAGACGATGTAGCACCACCAAACGGGCTAAAATTTTGAAAAGAAAACGGATGCATTAGAATTCAGTTTAGGGCTTCGTAAACATAGTTTTAGGGTATTTCTCGGTGTCGTATATGTATCGTTGGGATCGCTACGTCACAGCGGAGCACTTGCTTTTATCTCGAACACAAAAATGAGGCAAAACCATGCCTGAGACTGCTTGTTAGCTCATATTCATATTCATCTACGTTATTCTAACGCCTCTGCACTTTCAGCACTTTCAAAAACAAGAATTATCCTGATTTCAAAGGTGACGTAGAAGCCGAGTTTTCGAGAAAGGCTTCGTTTCAGACGATAACAACGCCTAGGGACAGGTTTCAATTGCGGAATGAATTGAAATCTGTACTTCTATTCCCTACCTACAACTTTTTTGAAAATTGGAATTATTATAATAAACTCATTAGTGCGCGAAACCGCGAACATAACTAATAAGAATATGTTTGAGCGATAAAAAATTAGCCCCTTCTCCGATACTACATGAAGCGAGGAAGCATGACGCTAATCCTCTATGCCTACCGTAATTACAGTTCAATTGTAACTGTGCAACTGAATTCTATGTCAAAATACAACTTCGCAAAATGCTCTTGTGTCTTATAAGATTCTGCAAAGCAGAAGCACACACGTTTCTTTTCCGCTCGACTTCCCGAATGCATTGCTAGTTGCATTAAAGACACGTTTTACAATGGGGAAAAAAACTTCGATTGTTGCTAGGAAAGCCTCCTCCCGTACATGCCTAAGGGATATTGCCAAGGAATTCGCATCGAAATTAGGCTTTCTCTGCAGAACTCAAACTCAGACCTGTTACTGCCGATTATATGTCCACATTTTTTTTGATTATGTCATGGACGGCTAGGACAGTCACAAGAAAAATATCCGTTAGAAAACTTTTGCACAGGTGAGACGGGTTACCCCGGCCACGAGCACATTTTGCGGCTTCTTGCCTTTCTCAACAAAGTCATTCCCTCCAAATTTCTCGACTTTCCCTACCACATAAACCTGGTCAAAGAAGAGATGGGGTGGATGCTAAAGTGACTAAAATGATTCTGAATTCTGAAGAAGCGAGGTTTCGGCGCAATTCTTTCGGAGTCTCCTTACATACTCTCTTATTCGCGGACTATGACTACTGAGATGGGCGGGGCCAGGCACCAAAGGGAATGCCGGCCGTGTTCAAACAGGTTAAATCACGGAGAACTAGCGTAATGTTGATCAGTTCTTTTCGTTTCAACAGGCTTCTTTGCTTTTCATGTTGCTTTTGACTCCTTTTGTAGCCCAAAGCAAGTTTGGCCCCGCCCACCTCACTAGTCATACTCCGCAAAAAAGAGAGTATGTAAGGGGGAACGTGTTTTTTGAAACAAAACTGTGAATTTTTGGTAGTACATGTGCCATCAAGTACTAGCTTGGTGCATAATTATTAGTTTTTTTAAAAATTTTATTTAACGAAAACAATCACGACATTTAACAGAAACATCTTCAAATGGTTTCTGTAGAAAAAATAAGAAGAGAAGAAGAGTGGAGTAAATTAAACGAGAAAAAAAGAGAAAGTCACGAAGAAAGCAGCAGTAATTATGCACTGCCCTAGTAAATTATGTTAGCAAATGAAATTCATTATTTATTCATCATAGTAAGGAACATAACGAAAAACTTGTATTAAAACTATTAACATCACGAACTAAAATAAGTACCTCCCAGTTTCAAAAATCGTGAGCTTGAAGAGCACCTGTGGGAAAGTTTCTGCTATTTCGTGCTACTTAACGAGTCTTCCACATAATAGATTCGCAGTAACTAGAAATAAGACCTTATTAGGAGTGCAAAGAGCAGAGAAGTAATTGTGGTAATATTGTTTGCTCAGTGGGTCTCTCAAACATTCTCCCCACGGACATTAATCGCCTCTGATTGGCCGCGGGAATCGCGACACGAGCGGAGATCGGGGGATGTCCGATCGCTGAGTGTTGGGGTCCTCCTTCGACCAAGAGGGAGTCCTCCGAGAACGTCTAAAGAGCTGTTGCTGAGGAAATTGCAGGAGATGGGCTATGTTCTACAATTTCCATCGTTGATTCAGATTGCAGTTCGCCTAGAGAACGCTTCCATTTACTAGTTGATGTTTTCGAGTAAAATTCATGTTTACTTTTTTAAAATTTATTTATCTATGCGCTTTTGGACTTTCCGAACTGATATGATATCCTATTAGACTCATTAGAACAAGTGGAACATACTACTAGATTAGAATCGATAGCGGAACCACTCCTTAGGCCATTCCTTAACCCCATTTTTTCATCGAACAGTAACGGAACGGCTGACTTTGCTATCAAGGATTATTTGGGTTTTAGAAAATTCCACAAACGGAGGGTGGTATCGGGCGCCTTACGATTTCCGTCTAGAATGAGCACGAATTTAACCGCCTGCTAAGGGATTATTTTCTTGCTTTTCTGGTATAATATTTCTATCAAATGCGGCACGGAGAACTGCAACTCTGGATAGGCACAAATTCTTAAAAATCCGCAGTAAACTCTGCTGTTAGGTTTCATCGATAATTCGTTTGCTTATTTATTAGAGCTGATCTCACTTAATAATGACTTGAAACTTGGAGTTGCCCGAGCGTATACTTGTTTATTTCTTCGCTAATCTATTTATTTACTCGTAGAATGTTACCTAATGTTCGGAAACAAATACACGAAAACTAATAGCTGCTTTCAAAAATCCCAACAACTCGGAATACCCGCATAAAAAACGGCTAAAATAAAACAATACTCACCTAGAAAGGACAAGAGAAATAATGAGAGATACGCTAAAATTATTCAATAAGATCGGTAGATGTACATAGGTTGCTTTGCTTTTCAAAAATACAATGCTTTTTATATTTTGCCTTTTTTACTTACTTCTCATCTACTACTTCACATTTTTTTGCGTTTTCCCACAAGAGGCCTACTCTACTCTTACCTAACCTTTTTATTTTCATGTGTAGTTCCATCATTACTTGTTTGTAAAATTCTAATAATGTTACTTTGCAGATTCTTGCCCCTTTTACCGGCGTATTCTCCGAGATCCATGCCTATCTGTACGTCTTCCTCTGCGTCGTGGGAGTTTTCGCCAACATCGCCATCGTCGTTGTTTTGTTACGGTAAGCTATTTTTGCCGGCTACATAGTTCCTCATCGAGAGTAGGAAGCTCTGCATAAGAATGAACTTCCTTTTGACAGAGTTCCGTTGCAGCTGACATCATCTGTTTTCCAGGCCAGCTATGCGGCGATCTCCGTTCAACTTATTTCTCATATGTATCGCCATTTGTGACGCGACGCTAATGGCAACTTATCTTCTTTACAAACATGTGAGCTCATCACTTTACATTTTCTTTCTGAGGGTTTTCTGAATAAGATCTGATTAGGCGGTCTATACCTACGCTAGGTTATCTTCGGTATTAATTCATACATATTTTCGTACGATTTTTTCCGCCAAAATAAGCTTTTTGCTGCCGTCTCCTGAGTTTTCAGAGCTAGAGAAGTGTAAAATTTGAAAAGTAGAGCTTGTGTAAAGGGGGGGGGTGTGCCCAAATTAGAACAGGCGTACTTCTTTTTGGAGTGTCTATTCTGGGCTGGTTCCTCATAGCAAATGCCTACAAGAGGTACTTGTTTCCGAAAATTCCTTTGTCTCCAGACGTTCCGTGAATAAATCTCGGCAAGCACTACACTTCAAGCCACTGTCCGTTGAGCTAACCCGCCAAAACAGCAATTAGAGACCTTCACGAATCAAGGGCCAAATGATTTAGCCTTTATCCTCGAAGTGATTCAGCAGTTCCCGTTCCCGAAACCGCAACATCAGTTACACTGAAAATGGTAAAATTGTAGCCCAAACTGGGAGTTACCTACATTATCATTCAAATCTTTCCACCTCATCTTTGAATTCTCTAAGATCAGAGACACACTTCTTATAAAATCGTCCGTCGTGAACTAGATAATAACAACATGATCTTCGAAACTTTGCGTGTCCTTTTTATTTTCTCAGACTTCTTCAAACCTGTAACGCTAGGTTATACATATACTTGTATCAGCAGCAACACAAAGCGACCAGAATTCTAATCTTAATATCGAAACAACCTTTTGTTTTCAGGCGAAAACATGCAGTATCTCATTTCGTAGTCTGACTTTTTAATCTTGCGAACAAATCCCCACCCTGACGTGCTATGTTATTTGAGGCTTTAGGGCTTCATAAAAGTTAGCGGAAAAAGTTGATCACTTCGCAGACTGCTGATTGAGTATAAACACGTATACTTAATACAGCACAGACGAGTATCTACGCTCGTTTCTCGTGTAATAAAGTAAATACCTCTCAACGAATGTGATATCACCGTACGCTCACCTTGAATATGTGTGAAAATACTATGGATAACATAAAGTTCTTATGTCTGCACCGAGCGTATGCATGCCTACGACGTGGTTTGATGTCATAACGTGGGAAAATCATGAGCAGGAATTTTGGAGTAGTAAATGCTCTCACCAGGGAAGTATGCAATTTTTGTGAAACCATAACATGCAGACCCATCACCCTTCCACAGATCCCATCTTTACTAAGAAAAGGTGTACTGAGGCGCAAGTCCCTGTTTACCAGGAGTTAAAACCCATTCAGCTATACTCCAAGATTACCAAAAATTGAGTATTCTTCATATTATATTAAATCATACACACTACATAGAATGACTTTTTGCGTAAAAGATTTTCAACATGACTGGGATACTAGTCCAGCTCTCTAAAGAGAGTAACGGCAGAAAATATTTATTTTGGCAGTTTTAATTGAAGGTTGAGATTTGAGACGTCATAGCTCCTGGTAAACAAAAAATTACCTCTCCGCACCTCCAAATTTTTTTAGCTTAGTTAGCATCTATTGGATGGTAGCGTTTCACTAACCTTCTACGATACCGCCCACAATTATTGCAAAAAGATGCGCCAGTGCGGAAAAAACGTCGCAAACCGTCGCATGCCTATAACTCTTTCGAAAATGGTTCTTTTGTAAATTAAAAAAAAATTATAGAATAGAATGTAGTTATTTAAATAGTATTGCCTACTACTGTATTTATGTAGTATGTTAAAAGTTACATAGCAAAATTTAAATTCATAATTTTGCTCAGCACCTGTTCAGACCGGCTTCGGCAGGAAACTACACGTTGACATCAAACTGATGCTTCCTCTCACACTGCCCATGTTAGGTTCCAGTGTCTTCTAGGTTTGGCAGTAGTTGATCTTTGAATTCTTCTCACCGCCTTCTATTGAAATCTGGTTTCAAAATTGTGAAACCACCTTTTCTGACGAATTTACGCAGGTGCGACGCTTTCCGATGATTTTATCCGTCTAAACGCGTCCTATAACTGTGAGCGGTATTCTACAATCCCCTGCTCAGTTGTAAATAATTTTCCTCACTCTGCGGGTTTTGGGAGATGTTTACGCTAGTCATATTAGCTGTCTTTCATGATGCTCGATTTTGTTCGCTGCATAATCAAGAAAACCCCCAAATCCCCTATCAGATTATTCCCTTGATCTGAGTTTCTGCGCAAAATCTGCAACAAACAGTCTTTAGCTGGATCTAGTCGGATTAATCTTTGTTACTGCAGGCACATCATGTAGGAGCCTACTGATGGAAAGAAATATCGAAAACAAAAGTGATAACTCGTCGCTTTGAGAAGTTCAAATCTGGCTAGTTTTAGGTGGAGCTCTGTCATCCATGGTACTTCTCCCACGCCTGGATGGTCTACACGAAGTTCTACGCGATGTTCTCTGTTTTTGTGCATAGCGCGAGTTTGTGGTTCACTGTGAACATGGCCGTGATGAGGTGAGAGACACAACATTACCCAAGCGGCAAGTATGTATACCATTCTGTTGTAGATATCTGGTGCTCTACCGCGGCAGTCACTCGCACACTCGTCTACCTCCTTGCAACAGCTATCCAGCAGCCTGCATCGCTATTGTGATCGGAGCGGTCATTGCGCTTATTGGCAGCATGCCAAACATGCTCCGCTATAGGGTTAGTGCTCGGTTCTTCAGAGAGGATGATTTAATCTTTGAAAGATTTTCACTTAAGTGACTCCACTGTTATACTCTAGACAAAGCACAGAAGAAAATACAGAAATTCTTCCAAAAATGTTAGATTTCTTTCAGCAGACAGCCGAAGTTGTTTTAGAAAAGCTACAAGAACGTCAATATCATTGCAAGAATTTCAATAATTTTGGTCTAGCCGTGGACCTCGTTCTTCCGGGTGAAAACAACAAAGATAACAAAAAAGACCACGGGTTCTTCAGATCTCACTAAAGAAATTTCTAAGTATGAATGCGCTAATTTCTGTTTAAATAGAGTGCTATTGCTAGAAATTTTCTTCCAAACTCGAATCATCTGCTTTTTTGAAGACTGCCCAACTCTTGGTAATTTTAGTTTATTTAAAAGTAAAAGACTTTTCCGGCGTTATAACAGGCTAAATAGAAACTTGCACCTTTGTATTTAGAGGTTTACCTAGTGGGGTTTGAACACTTCCGTTCGTTATTACCTCATCCTTTTCACTACGTTTCTTATCTTCGATCACTCTGTAAAAAATGGTGGAAATTCTCTACAAAGTTTTCGTAGAATACGAACAAACTATTTCCTTTCCTCCGCTGTTTCTAGCCGTCACAAGAATATTTTCTTAATGCTAGAATCAGGCAGATGCATGTTGCTTACATGCCAGATAACTATTATTCTCCAGTTACATAGATGAAGCTAAACTTTTCGCTCTATTGTTCTATGGTAACGAATACTTCAACATAATTTTCTATAACATGACCAGCATTCTAGCTATAAAACTTTGTGCTCCCACAATCAAGCCATTTCTGGTAAGTCGCACCATAAACCTGGTGAAGAGGTTCGAAATGTCACAGAGGGTGCTGCAGCTTTTCTGTTCGGTATTATTGGAGTTAATTAGCGTATTAGAAAACCTTTTAAAGATACCCTGTCGTAGGTTTCTTCTTAGAACAAAGCTAGACAGCGAACTTCGGGAACAGCGCTCTCATATAGCCTGTTACATGCATAAATGAGACCTCGGGTATGTCGAGTTACGTCACTGCAGATCCCTGATCATCAGTAATGAGGACAGTGTCCGCTCATGAGCTTCATAGCAAAACGACGCTTAGTTGAGGCATTAGGGGTAACTACAGTTAAGGACGGAGGAAGAACAAAACCACCATCATTGTAGATATTGTTTTCAAACAGAGAATAGTAATGATATGCCTAAAGAAGCTTGATCGGTTTCGGAAAAAACCTTGCTCGAGTTGAAAGTATGCACTCGAATCAGCACTATGCGAAGGTCTAGAACTTTCCAGCATTCGACGTTTTGTTCTTTAACCAAAATTGGCAAATCTCTTTTATCACTCTCTTCAAAATGGGCAGAAACGTTGAACAAACAATCGCCTCATGCCCTCTAGGATCTTACTAGTATGATTATTTCTTCGAAATGTCACAAAAGTTCAAGCTATTCAACAAGAAGATTGTACAATGGCGGCCACCTCCTATCTATGATACCATATTTCCTTACCAATTCTTCAGATACTATGATGGAATGGGAAATTTGAGAGAAAAATTACTGAAGGAGAGTTGCCAACGAAACCTGGCCCAAAAGTGCTGTACCCGCATACAGAACCGGCCAAGAGATTAGCACTTTTATCGAAAAAAAATTGTAAAGCTCAAAAGGGAGTGTTTAGCAAAATCGATCATAATTTTTCCTGCTGACTTTTCTTTAAAATACTCCTAACCACTAGAATATCCCTTGTGGATTATTGTTCAGCTAAGATAAATTCATAAAAATTTTAACGGGACAGTAACGAATAAAAAGCTATGACCAAAAAACCAACGTTGATAAATTTCTGGCCAGTACTCTAGAACAATGAACGAATACCGTTTTCTTCCAGATCGAATTCGTGAGAGAAATGGCTGTCCCAAAAATATGCCTTACTACCAAACACCATGCCTCATGGAAGGAATCCGGTACTATTCTCCAGTACGACCTAGTGCAGCCGATGTGGTGGAATTGCCACTGGGAGCGAATTAACTTCTGGATGGCTGGTGAGCTGCCCCTGTCTACCTGGGAGTTCTCCTACAAGTATACATGTTTGCAGCTTGTGTCCTGAAACTGATTCCATGTGTGCTCCTTACTGTATTCATGACTCTGCTCGTTCGAATGCTTATTGAAGCTCGCGAGAGGAGGTCGCGACTGTGTGGCGGTGTCGCGACCGGCAACTCACAGGTATGATCGGTTTCTAAAAGAAGTGGTGCTTTGAGCACTCCTCACTGATTGTGGAGCCAGAAGAAAGTAAATGAGCCTGTTGTTTCAAAGGTGTCTACTTTAGGCTGAACGTACTACGGCAATGCTTACGGGAATAGTTGCAGTTTTCCTTGTTACCGAACTGCCTCAGGGAATACTTGGTCTTGCAGCAGGTAAGCCTTGCTAAACGAGTTACACAGAAATTAGAAGCGCCACCTACTTAGTATGTTCATGTGGATCCCTGGTGTCGAAAATATGCAATGTGAACAGAAATAACCTCGCCTCATGAATTACTCTGAGGACATTTGAAAAACCAAGCACACTTTGGTGGCTTAGCTCTACTCAAACTCTAGACTTTCAGAATCACAACATGGTATTTTTTAACAGTAATGGTCACCAATGCATTTAAAACTTGTAAGTAAAAATTTCGCTTCACTTCCTCCAGCTAACGTTACTGAACTGAATTTTGAAGACGTGCTCTCTTCTGAGTTGGTCAATCTGCTTTATTCCGAAGATTTTTATGGGTTTTTGAAAAAAAGATTTAAAGGACTTATAAAAGTGTTTAAGCGTCTCGATCTATTTTATTCAGTACTTTCAATTACTAGTTAGTCTGTGGGGTGTACAAGTACACTAGCTATAAACTGGAGCACTAATTTGAACGACTACGTGAAAAAGCTGAAGGTCATTGGTCCATCATCAGTGCCTAGTTACCCCTCATTCATGGTATGAAGCTGTAGTTCTTGATTGGAACTCTGAGAATTATTTCAACATTTCAATTCAATGGATTCATTAAGTGAAGCTTTTGAAGTGGGAGACTCAGCAAAAGAAATGCAAGCGGTTTTCTTGTAATGTTCCTTGTAAGTAGCTGACCTACAAACACGCAGGCAAATGAGGAAACGAGGAGCACGTTTTTGTTTTACTTTTTCTCTTCTGCAGCAGTAAAGACTTGAGCCGTAGATTTTGCAGTTTGCATTGCATAATTGTTCGAAGAGAAATAACCAATTTTGAAGAAGTCGTTGTTTTGAAAACAGTATGAGAAATGCCCAGAACTAACAACTTCCAGTTACTGCATAATGTGCAATTTCATAAAGCGTGCTTGCTTTGTGTCTTACACAGCTAATATCGTAGCTTAGAAGCGAAAGTTATAATTAATAAAATGAGCAGTCATGTAACTTCGCTTGCTCATTCTGAGCTCCTCGGAAGATAACAACAAATAGCTGGTGAACAGGAAGCTGCTCTTTTGCTCAACCTATAGGTGTTTGTGAAAAAATATCGGCGTTTACTGGGAAATGACGAGCAGCTGTGAAGTTGCACACGTCACTTTTCACTTTACGTGGCGTTCCTTACTGTTACTTTCTGTGTAAAGCCCGCGCGCGTCTGGATAGTATCCAGTAGGGTCTAACAGGCTTTATAGTAGGAGGCGGTGGCGCTTGCTATTCCAACAGTGAGATCCAGTAGATTTTTGATACAAGTAGTTCTTGATTCTCTCACCTAACAGCCTGGCCTCGATATTTACCATTAGAGATACACGAGCGAAGAAGTACAGCAATTTTTTGTGTTGACAAGAGAGCTTAATGCTGATAAAGAACATACACTTTAAATTTCCTTACATATTTACTGAAGTGGAGCTTCTTAGATTCTAAGCAAATTTCTGGGTGAACTTACCTATTCAAGACCCATTCTACTACTGAATACTCGCTTTATCTCCCTATTCTAGGCGTGAACCCCCGTCTGATGTTCATCACCAATCCTCTGGGCAACTTCTTCGACCTTCTTTCGCTTATCAATAGTGCGGTGAACTTCGTGTTGTGTGCACTCATGTCCCATGTGTTCAGAAGGTAAGGCAGAAGACGCTAAGCACATCCTCCAGTGGCATCTCTTGCCGTACTCACCTCCAGTGCATTAATTCTTGAATTGCTATTAAATAACAATTTCAGGGAGTTCCTGCAAACCTTCAGCATGTGTTGCCCGCAGTCCAGCGAGAATCATAGTGGAGCGCCAATTACGAAGCCCATGAAGAAATCGGTAGGAATATGTGTCCTTCAGCAATGCTTCCTCCGTTACTTAAGGATTCATTCCCAGAAATTTATTAACTTGCTTATACTTATTTAACTGTAGAGTTCTACTTTTCTGTTCATACAGAATAATTTCAGCTGTTCAAAACACTCACTCCACTGCGGAAAGCGAAAGGATTCCTGCCCGTGCCCACCAGTGATCGTGACGGCCGCTCTACTGAACAGCAAACCGTCCGACAGGGATAGACTTCTACTAAAGAAATACAGACTGCCTAGCCTTCAATGGAATCTCTCCTATTGTTCAGGAGCATGTAAAATTCAAAGATTCGCATGTGTAACTTGCATAGAAGATTTCGATATTACTGTGTAGCGATTAATGTGCTGCGGTTAGCCCGAAGCGGGTCCTTGTGCGATTATTGTACAGTTGCTTTATCGTAAAAAGTTATTGGTAAAAATGAATAAATAAGAATGTTTTCCAATTTATTCTATACCATCACGTATCTCTATTAGGCTGTTAAGAATGAAATGTCCGGCTTCAACGAAAAATGTGAGGCTCTCGTTGTTTTAGAAGGAAAGATGCTAGGCGAGCAGGCACAGGCCCTTTGAGGACCATCAAAAAGTTCTCTTTCGAACCGTTGTCAACATCTGCCCGGAACTCTGCACAGCCATCGGTGCTCAAAGCGGAAGAGACAGAATTTTCTACTCGATTTCCAAAAAACCGTAGAAAATGTTACAGGAGTCCTCCTGCTGCAACTAAGTGACTACTTTTTAGAGCCAACTAAAATAAATTTTACTCTACGTTCTACTTCTGGAGCGACAGTAATTTCGAAAAAAGTAGCCAAAAACGGCCCCTTTTTTCGGCCCACTTTAGGGCTAATTTGGTTTTTCAAATTCCCACGTGGTAAAATTAGTCCAATTAGTGCAACATTTTGGCAATTATAAGAGCAAATCTTAGAGGTGCAAGCTCCGCGTTTTCGTCTATATTCGTTTCTACTTGAACAAGCAGCGTCCTGTACAGAAGCACTCAACAACGAGTTTGACGTTTTATTGCGCCGCTATAGAAATTTTCGAGCATGCAACATAATTTGTATTTGGTACATACTGTCGCTCTTAACATTGCAATATTAGCACTTAGAGAAAACTTGGATCGTCGCCAAAAAATAGTCGATTTTTTAAAATGAAAGGATTTTTTTGACCACTCAGTCATTTTCGTAGAAATTTTGTGTAAAACTTATTTGTGGTCCTATCATTTGAATTAAGCATTACCCTTGAAAGATAATTGTTTTTCATTAGTTATAAAAAATATAGAATGGTTTATAGTGCCAATAGTTTTTAGTTATTATCTACTGGAAGTTACTTCAAGAAAAACCGGCCATTCCATTCCTGACGACCTAATAATTGACGAAAATTGATGAGAATTTACGGGAAAGAAGGAAGGATTTCGATAGTGTCTTATTTTAGAGTTTTTTATTTTTTGAGAAAAACAGCGCAAGTTACACACGTATGCATATCTTACGTTGTTCAAAAAGTTTCCCACCACTCGACTTCCTCTACCAGCTCACGGGTGCTACGCCGGGATCTTCTTGAACCAGCTCCACAATGCACTCATCCACTGCAACTGGCCTTCCAGGCCGCAATTGGTCTTCCAAGTCAAAGTCCCCATTTCAGAATTTCCGAAAACAAACTTTTGCTGTGTCGTAGGAGACTAGGAGACAATGGAAGGACCCGTCATATCACATACGTTATTTACCGCGACTCTTGCATTACCCTGCTTTCTGGACGGGTGAGGCAGAAAGAGTCGAACTTACTTACAGTCAAGAACAATTTTTCTTTGCCATGGTCGTGATGCAATGTCACGACCATAGTGGTATATGTAGGCCATAGGTAAGCCTACGCACATGTGTTGTCCATAGAGGGTTCCAAAACAGTTTTCAAAAATTTGGCGAAATGCCAAACGGAGGTGCGGAGAACTTTCTGAACAACCTAATACATGCACTTCGTTTCAGAAATATAGGGCCACCCCTCTTCCGAGTCATTAGAGCACCCGTTAGTGGGTCGCTGCTGCGACCCTGTGCACCAAATTTTTCATAGTATTGATACACGTTTACTATCAAGTTTGGAACTTCTAGATCTTAACTTCTTTCATTGTTGTTTTCAAATTTACGGGAACATTTTCTAGTTATAATCAAATTCACATTGGATAAGTAGATTTCTATAGTATGTAGCAGTAGAATTACGTATTTGTTCTGCACAAAGTAAGACGTGGTTAGGAGCAGAAAGCTGCCGCAAAACGTTGGGCACCAAATTTGCAAAATTGGTTAACAGTACCTCCCGTGTCAGCGAGATTACATACCAGAACTCGGCGCTTTGTTTTTGACGCCATAGCTCAATCTCCAGAAAAATTGCACTGATGCATGGGCCATGCATCAGTGCAATTTTATTGCTCCTATAGCATGACTCTTTTCTTTAAGAAGAACCAGTAATCAGAATCAGTAAATCCTAACCAGAATTGGCAAATCCTATGCATTTACAAGATCCTTTCCTCCGTCGCGCGTCATCGGCCAGTGACTTTCGACGAGAATATCGTAGGCACAATAGGGTATGAATAGAGACAGCTCAAACAACGGGCGTCCAGAATACGCACCTTAAGTGTGATCATCCTCTCTATCTGGTCATCTCCTTGACAAAGACAGATAACTTGACCTCCGTTAGTTTAGCTTCCATGGATCATAAAAACTATAGGGGTAGGCCCATAATTAGTAGCATCGGGGTCCGTCCGATGATATCATAGCTTCGAAGCCTTGTACTGAAACGTGCAGCCGTTTACGAGCTGCTGTTGGAAAACGCTACTACCTTAAATTTGTGTGATCTCACTATTAGACATGTAATGACGCTACTAAAAGAATGTCTTTACTACTTCATCTTTAAATGGTCCGGACAGTACTTCAGGTAGATGAGGTTTAACAAGGACTGCGGCTAGCGCCTAGTTTAGCCATAGCCTTCATGTACAGAGCAGAATTTCCAGCTCTGGAACACAAACCAAATCTGTATCATCGACACATAAACGACTGTCTCATTATACGTTCCATCAAACCTAGATGGACATGTGTTCTGACTTATTCCACCTCCAATCACATAACATATAGTCTACAGGAGAAAAATCTTGGCTTTCTTTCTTCAATGTGCAGCAGCACTTGTCTAGAGTGAGCTTAAAAGCAAGCGCTTCAGGAATCACAGCAATAAAAATATAGTGGTTCGCCGTTGCTCCGCACACCTTTTGAAAACTTAACGCAGTGTCGTAGTAAAGATGTTGCGAAGAGCTAGAATGGTATCTACTGATGAAGCTTTGAAAACGACTTCCGTTAGGGAAGCAGCTAAGATTTCGCAAGGTAACGGATATTACGTCCAGAAAAATAAAAGCTGATGCCGCACGAGGAACAGTATAAGGAGGTGAGAGGATAATAACGAAGAAGTGCTCTGTCCACCCTTCGTTTCATATGAACTAAGCAAAAAAATGATTGTGCATTCGCAGGTGGTGTTTGGAAGTCTCTGAGACTCGCTGAAATGGCACTTACTGGTTTGAAGCAAAGCTTAGTTCACAATCGCGCGTACGATAAATGCCGCGGAACAACAGACCGTCTAATTTGCACACCTTCCAGAGAGATCTATTGTATGTGCTCAGGAGTCGTCTATTGCATAGCATGCGGATTATGCGGATATGAGTACATTGAGGAGACCATGAGGGTCCCCTCCCCCCGCCCCCCTACGTAGGGATCGGGATCGTTTAGATGGATTTGTCTAAAATGCTGCCTCCGCTTGAACGTATCGAAGGTTGTCATGATAACGCTGTATTCGAGGCTACAGCCTCCATTCTGGCACGTGAGCTTGAAATATCTGCTCATAAGACCTTGGAACACCTCGTAAGATCTTGGATATCCGCGTATCCGCGTAGAGTACAAAAATGAACAGAATAGAAAAGACTTTTCAAGCCGTGGAATTTAATGGAATGAGTATTGAAGGCCGTCGACCACTTAATTTAATGTCGCTCTGAAACTTTTGTAACAACTGAAATAAAAATTATCAAAGCTAGTTAGGAACTTCTCTGCTAACTGAGCTCCAACATGTTTGTTTTACTAGTGATCCTGTGAGCAACTTGGCGTGCGAGCCACTTCTCTGCGCACCCCAAAAACGCGTGATAATTCCTTGCAGTAGTGTTGCGTCGACTGCCATATTCACTGATCATTTTGTTCAAATTTATTGCATTGCAATCATTGGAACGGACAGTGTACTTCTACTCAGATACTAACAACTTGTACCACTTGTAAGTCGACATGCAGTTTAGAGAAAATAACCGCTTATAACATTTGGTGGTTCCCAATCCTCTTCGTTCCTACTCACGATCCTTGAGCATGGAAAAATGTAACTTTATGGCAAACTGATATGGAACAATTCTTCCGTCCGGTTACGCAGGACTTCCAGACTTACTGGATTGGCCGATTCGCTCACACAACTTGATTACCTTGTTGCACACATGAGCACTGTTCTAGCCCAGCTAAGTTATCGATGTGTTATGACCACTGGTCGGTTCTTATACATTCGATCGATATTGTACATCTGTTTCCAGTTAGTGATGGTTTAAAGGCAGCATTCGGCCCCAGAAAGGTTATTGATCTATCATGGTAGGGATGTTGGGAATACGCTCCTTTACATCGCTACCATAGTTTGAGCTGATATAATGAGTTCTATCTTCCAAAAAAAAGTCGGTTCTATTCAGTGCAAGTTCAGATCAGTGAGAACACGTCGAAACAGAACGAACTCTAAAAAACAACTTCATTTATCACGTTCCGACGCAACTGTTAGCTAAGGAAGACCGCTTTATTTTGGAAGTTAGAGGTAATTATAGGGGTTCAAACTATGGTATGGATGTAGAGGAGCATGCTCCCAGCATCGCTACCATAATAGCTCGATAATCATTTCGAGGCCGAATGCTGCCTTTAACGTAATACTGTACGCGCTTAGTTAGCACATGATCTAGTATTCCCTCTCCCCCTCCCCAACTTCTTGCGCATTACTATCAGCCTAACTCTGTCGACTCTCATATTTGCATAACGCTACCCCACTCCCGCCTCCATCTATCGACACCTTACAGGCTTAATGCGCATCGCTACCGCATCAATACCGACCCAACTCTGCCGGCATCCTACAACTGCTACAAGCCATCGTTACCAACTTCCTCTCTTGTTCTACCGGCTTCGTGAGCATTACTGCCAACCTCTCTTCACACTCTACCGGCGTCCTGCAGACCTACCGCGCATCTCTACCGATCCTGCCCACAGGTGAAATATCCCGGAAATACTTCAGAGGGTGATCGGAATGATAGGTGCTGGAGAGTTTCTGGGTTGAATGGGTGAAGATTCCGACACCTAAGAAGACGTGGAGGGGGGATGGGGGTGGGAGCAGCATGTCGATTGCATGGTGAGTGACTAAACACCAGTTCATATATCCTGACAAATCTTCGAGATTCGCAAATGGTGTACGCTGATAGCGGTGGGGTACGGTAAGATTTGAACAGGTTATATCTCGATAGAGAGTAGAAATCGCCCAAGGTGAAAATTATCTTGATAAGCCCGATGATACGATCTATAAATTCATGAGAGGTTTGGAGAGATTTGCTGCATTTACGAAGAATGCAATCAGGTCGAAAATCGGAAAAAAATTCTCCTTTTTTTGAAATTTGATACTCGTAATTCGTGAAGGGAACGAATATTCAATAAGTTCTTTGCAGACTTCGATAGAATTCGCAGAGCTCTTTTAAAAATATACAGAAGTCCCGGGTAATTCCACTGAAAATAAAATACTCCGAAATAATACGAAATTTCGGAAGTTCGGTATGTTTGTCGGGCTGCTGTTAGAAAGGAGAAACTTTTGAAAAAAAAACTAGAGGAATGCCTGTGAAACGGGAAGATCTGCTCTTTCAAACACTGCCAAAAGCTTTGCACAGGCTATACTGTGAGCTGAAAAATGTCGGTCACAAAAGCGCTTATCTTTGGTTTTTGGCTTATAGCTCCCGTAGATGGAAAATCGCCCCAGGGTAAAGGTTATCTGGAGCATCCTCAGGACCTGCCCTACCTACCAACACAGAAAGTTACCAGACTTGCCCGGCGAATCCCCGAGATCCGCGATCTCCCCTGTTGTATCGGCCTCGTGGACATTGTTGCCGACCTCTCTCACCCCTCTGACGACGTCCACGAGGCCCCGCACATCGCTACCGAGCTCCGCTTTCTGTCAGTGTCCAGCAGGCCTCCAGCGTACCGTTGTCTGCGTCCCGCCTTTCATTATAGCTAGTTAGGAAGTTCCCTGTTAACTGAGCTTGAACACGTTTGTTTTGTTTGAGGCTTTAAAAAGTCCACACAAAATTCATACAGTCCCTCCGAACTCGACGAACTGCTAAATTAAACGACAACTATGGTTTTCATAGTATTTTTTTGTCTCCGTAATAAACGCCATGTTTCTTAACTAAAACTGCCGCTTTGTTCCTACAGATTTATTGCTACGATTTTTACTGCCTTACCCTCCAGCCGCACACACGAAGGTCTGAAAGCGAGCTAATGTAAGCATATCAGTATATCTATCTATTACAGTAATCGGCTGAAGATGTTGGTAACGGACTTTTTCTCAACACCTTCTAACCGATAAGCTACGAAATTTATATGGAAGAGTTCAGAATGAAGGCCAGATGCGCATCATGTTCTATTTTTTTCTTATCACTTCCAAAAAAAAGTCTTCTTCCAGAATAGGACTTTTTTGTTCTTTCTCAGGAATAGGCAGCTTGGTTGTTTACCAAATTATCTGTGTTCGCTAACAAATATCAGTGTTGGCCTATCACTGTAGAGTGGGTATGCAGTAAACACACAACCGGACTCTTAGTGGGTGGCGTCTTAGTCTGGCTGAGATAAAGGTAAGGAACCGTCCAGCTGTCTCTTTTAAAGAGACCTTAGATTAGCATTCTGTAGGTTGCAATATCTGGACTTTTCACACAGTACACCATCTTTTTCTTTAGTCTACAGCTTGGTGAAGGAAAGCTTGCATTTGTTCAGAGTAGTCGATAACGATACTCGAAAAGCGCAGGCTTCGCTATGAGAGTCTTAGGTGGAATTCCAAAACCGTGAGCAAAGAAAGCTACAGAAAAGTCAGAGGTTCGGCGGCAGGCGATCCTCGAAAAGGTTATTTTTTCAAATCTGCACTGTTTTTTTCCCGATAAGTAAAACTTCCGTACCTCCATATGAAGTTACTGGATTTCTTTTCGATAAATGGGAGAAAATGGCTGTGTAATTCCTCAAAAAATTGCTGAAGTTGCGACCCTTTCATATTTATGCCTTAAAACTCAGACTTGATAATAGTAAGTGTTTTCTTTTTACCTGCGTATTCGACCAGTATAAAGTTCCAGTGACGGTGGATTTTCTATAAACCGTTCCGCCTCGTCAACGCCACTAGTGTTCCACGGTTGACGGCAGTTCACGCACTCATCTCACCCAACAATGGCCGCCAAACTTGTTCGGGACAAGCGCTGTTCTGGAGGTGGCAACCATCTACAAAATTCCAGAGTAGTTACTATTTCACTGCGCGACAACAGAGGCCACGCCCACTCGACTTACTGCCACACCGAATTTCTTGCAATAGCCAGGGAATGATGGCTCATCAAGCGGTTAGTAAGGTATTTGCCAGCTAAGCTCCATCATACTTGAAGAATATGATTGTGGGAATTTTTTAAAATGTCTATATCAAATCAGCGCAGCTACGGCGAATGTATCGAGCTGACGAAAACTTTGCAATTTCTAGCGCTTTAGCACTATCTGTACAAAAATCGCTTGCAGTTGACATAAAACTGTGGAATTTCCATATCTCTAAAACAGCAAAAGTGCAGATTGTTGAGAATATTGAAATCTGAGTATGGACATGTCCAGCGCAATCTATGCGAGATCACTGAGGCCACTATAATTTATGAAATGTGCAGATTTCAATAGAGTTGTTTGAGCGATGCATTCTAGACATCACAACAGTTCCACACATTTATTCGGTCCCTATATGTATGCGCAATAAAACTACTGCAGCATGCAGGACGTATACGCACTGGAAAGAAAGTACAGTTTCGGTGAAGAGAGCTGATGTTTTATCCTAGAGCTAATAAACTAGACAAAAGTAGAAGGAAGTTAACAAATCTGCTCGCGCAAAAATGCAAGAGAAATCATTTTTTATTCAAGGGATGTAATACTCGAAAAAAGGTATCTGCAAAGACCTTTTTCAATATTCTGCGGCCCTATCTCCTGCTATATCACTGCGCTGGACTAATAATCTTCTAAAAACGTCTAGAAACAAAAAGAGAGCTTTTGGAGGAAAACCTGATAATTTTTCAAGTATATTCTCGTCCTGCAATTATTCAATGCTGGAGTTATACCAAACATACCAGAAATTTGAGGGGACGAGATAGGCAGATTGAACCGTGTTCATTGAGAATGTCCACTTATTAGTGCAGAAATGAAGAGAAGCGAGACGGTTCACAAGTCTGATCAAAGCATAACCTGTCTAACTGCAGTCGAAGGAGAGGCGTTTTGGGTACTGGCGCCGTATTCATCAATAAACCCGTCGGTAAATCATACTTCAGGGTGATTATACCTAAGGTTTGGACGGCTAGGTTAGCAATTCGTATTCACGAAAGGGATGCCGGGTAAGATAGCCTTAATCGAAGGTTTGGCATTCCCCAAGGATACGCCAGCATCAAGCAAACTGGCTTCTTTGAAAACGCGCTATGACGCATATTATATGAGCAGCGAAATGAAAAATTGCGGTAACTTCGCACACCCTAAGTTATATGAGCAAATTTATATATCTACGGAATTGACGTGTCAGGCTTAACAAGCCTGGGGTGGTAGCAATCTATCTTAAACTCGTAATTCTAGGAAAGAGAAGCCTGTGTTATAATTCCCAGTATCATTGGTTAACCAAGACGTAACCGAGAGAATTCAGCGATATCCAGCTGTTTGCAATGCCTATGCAAAACTACTAGCACATCAGGGGACCCGAACCTATCAAAACTCCTATAACGCGCAGACATCCGAACCGCTACGCCATGAACTCTTATGAGCACGAACTTTGATTTCGCCAATACAAGAAAACGTGAGGAAGAAGGGATGTGGCGATAAGCAAGGCGCCAGTTGAGCTTATTTTTATTCATTGAAAATTATTCCGTCAAAATTTTTCCAAAAAAAAACAAGAAGCAGTTTTTGTAGAAAAAAGCATATGGCAGCAAAATTTTTCCGAGGGGATGCTTTGTGGAAGCGATGATGGCTATAGCTGATCTATGATTTACCGCATCCAATCAAATTCTGCCATCCAAATATGAAAGAACATCGCCAGCAGGATAGCTTGACGCAAGCTTGGGGAGCGGGCCAGCTCCCGGCTTGTGCTTTGCGGCGAGTCAAACAGGAAGCGCACAAACCAACACAAACCGCCCGCATAACCCTGCCTTCACGTCCAACCTTAGATTTTTCCTGGCTCTTTGCTGGCTACAATCTTTCCACAACCAGCAGCCAAAAAGTCCTCCGGAGGACTTTTTGATGACCGGCAGTTCGCGTCTCTGTGTCTCTGCAGTCTCGCTGCAGGCTGCGATTCCACCAGCCTATTAACCAGGAATTGAGAACGCGGCGTGTAGGACTGACGGTTGTGCCGCCGCGTCTGTTGAGCCATCCAGACGCTGGTAACCTTCTCATTTATTAAAACTTTTTGGTTCAAGCCGTACCTATCCTGCAACCAGTGTCTGTACACCTGCCAGCTGATTGAAGAATTGAAATGCTGACTGAAACCGCTGATTTAAGCATTTTCTCCCAAATGGTTCTGTCTTATCTAACTACCAGTTAAATTTTCTGCAAAATTCCGGAACTTTTATATCTTTCAAGTTTTGCAATGGAAAAATCATCAAAACGTCGAGTGAAGCAAGCATCTCTTTGGGGAGTTTCAGCGTTTCATAGAAACAGTGCTCATGCGCTATTACATAAAAGTTAAAAGAAGATTTCCTGCTGAATGCTTAAGAATGATTGCTGAATGCCGACAAATTCTTGAGAATGAAACTACAGGAACACAGCCGAGAAATAACTTTAACACTGGCGACGTGGGAAAGAGAACCTCTGCTTGTTTTCTGTTAGAGACCCGCTGTTCTCTGCTCTTGCTAGTTAATTTCAAAAGTTTCGATTTTTATTTTGAGCCTCTGGCAGCTTTCGGTGACTGCGAAGGACTCAAAGAGTAAGCTGAGCTCTAGAAACAATATAAAGTTACAATTGCTGGCATTTCTGGATGAGTCGTGTTTGCGCCAACAGTCGTTTTGGACATGCGTCCGCCCTCACTCACTGATGCGGTTGCTTTACTACTTTCCCATTAACCTTCAAGGTTATGCCCAAACCTCACGCACATGACGATTTACCTGACCTTCGCCCTTAATCCCTTTCCGACGGGTTAAGTTTCTGATAAATGCCATTTTAATGGTTGGCGGTGGGCGTCCTCTCCTTAACCTCGGTCTGACGCAATGATGAACACGGCCCCTGAAGCGGTCTTGGTAGTGGATGGGAGGTTCTGCATTGTCTCTACTTTTAAGAAGCTCTGCCACTTATAAATCACACCATTCAAAAATCTTTCATGACGCCCTAGGACGGACTTCGTCGCAGTAAAATCCAAACTTCACCATTCCTAAAATTTATTTGAGCCATCGTTAAAGAGCTGAACATTCGTACTCTTCAAATCTACTAAGTAGAGCAGGAACATCTCGTTCTGCCTTGAATGGGTAAGCCGCTAAAACAGCTACAACAGCAACTATCTATGATAACACGTTATCACAGGTAATAGGCAACGTGTTGGGACGCGTACACTCTATGTTGGGACTATTACGACATGCACAGCTCAGAAAGGGGTTGTGCCGCTCTCTCGCCTTTCTTCGCTGTGAACAGCCTTGGAAAAGTTGGGCGAATTTAATTAAAGAGGTGAGCTGCTTTGCATATTTGACTTGCCAATAACTTTATATTAATAGGCTATTAACATGTATCATAAAAAGCATCAGGAGAAGTTTTGAGAGGTTTGAAACAAAAAGTCCCGGAAAGATCAACCTAGGCATGCAGGAATCTCTGGCTTATACAAGTCCGTGTTTGCCTAGGGCAGCGTTCTTGACCAAGACCTCAAGCAGATGGCCTACCCATTAGTCGTCGCCAATAGTGTTTACTACGACATGATCCTGCGACGAATTTCGTAGCCTCTTATAGGTGGGTGAACGACTTCGAACGGCACATTGGGTTGGCAATCAGAAGGATGACACGAATCGCTTAGTAGGATACTTTTGCTGAACAAAGCAAGATTGGCGAGACTGCCAGTAAACTTGCCGCAGAGATCCAACAAAAGATTAACAGCGTTGCTCTGCATTGTTTCTTCAGCAAAGACCAGCCTGCCATCAACAAGGAATGTGTTCAGTATTAATTGACAGTATTCATGTCCATAGTGTTTGCTCACACGGCAGGCGAAAACAAGCTGCTGTCTTTTCTTGACTTTCTTTCCAGGTTCCAAAATACCTGTCCTTCCAAGGAGAAGAAACTCACAGTGCACATGGCACAGTCTTTGTACGCAACCATGCATGGATTCACCATCACATCGCTTCCTTTTGTGTCAGGCAAGGTCAGATGCTCTTCGTTCAGCTGCAGGAACCAGGTGGTCATTTCCAGCAATGAGGTATATTCAGAACAAATGATCTTCATATGGTCGCTGGTTCATCTCATATCATGACTACAGCTACAATGCTGAATTTCTTGGAAAAAGTGTTTGCAGCGAAAGCCAACTACTAACAATTCTGCTCGATTCAGGGAGCCTTCTCCAATAACAGCGCCGTCCAGGCCGTTGACCCTGCGGAAAAACGATGAACATTAAAACGATTCCCGTAGGGGCTACAAGTCAGATACAGCCAGCAGACGTTGGCTTCGTCAGTTACGTAAAATCGCTAATCAAACGTTTAGCTCCACGTCATCTTTCGCGACGTCGCCTTCGAAACGACGCTAGCAGCGCGACAGCAAGCGGTTCTGCACAGTTCTCTCTGCTTTTTTGGGTTTCTTGACCTAGCAACTTCGAAACTGGTTTGCATAATCACACTTAGTTCTCAGTCGTCTTTCTTCAAAACTAGCTGAACATAGTTTTTCAAAATTTACTGGTCAAAATACGCTAAGTCGAGAAGAAAGCAGAAAATGCTTATAAAATGTCTTCAAGAAGTAGCATTCGAGCAAATTATCAAGGGTATCAGAAAGTTCTACGCCACTCAGTCTGGCATTTTGCCAAATTTTTGAAGAGTGTTCTGGAACCTTCTTTCGGTAACGTATTTATAATCTGACCTGTACCTTGGTTCCGGGAATTCAAAAACGGGCACTTTGACTTGGAGGACCAATCACGGTTAGCCATCTGCGTAGCCTTACAAAGTCATGCAGATATGGCGCATGGATTTATAGATACTGCAGAAGTAGCGGGAAACTTTTGAACAACCTAACATATCACAGTTCCTCTGTTCACGCCTTCGCGCAGGTGGTGGCGAAGCAGCTACTTCAGCCTTGAACAAAGCCAAGCTCCTTGCTAGTGCATCTGAGGAGTCTTTTGCTACCGTTCCAAGTTCAACGGTGCATTTTCGCAATGCTTTAGCAGTATTTCCTAAAATCAGGGACCTTTGTGGCTCTATAACGAGGCCATGGTTGAGTCTTTACTGACGCTTCCTAACTTCCGCTCTCTTAAAGCAGACGGAGTACGTTTCATTTTGAAAAAGAAAGTCGCCCATGACGCTGCTGGAACTCTTGAATAGACTTTTAATTCAAGCGTTATGAGGAACGAAATTTCGCATAAATGGAAACAAATGTTCGTACACGTTCCTCTACCTGAATAACAACAAACCACTTCACCGGCTAGCTACACACCTGTTAGTATCAGGACAGTGTTTCCCAGGTTTTTCGAAAAAATATTTTCAAAAAAGTAGTAGGGCGTTCACACTTACACATAGTTTCTCCGAGCTGTGATGGTTTTTCTAAAGGTAGATTGACTGTCACGGCCACGAAACAATCACTTAAAGTCACAGTCTCACCTGAAGATAATTCAGGTGAGACTGTGACTTTAAGTGATTGTTTCGTGGCCGTGACAGTCAATCTACCTT
>KN549260.1:131995-149205 GCA_000797555.1 Oesophagostomum dentatum | reverse complement strand
GTCATTGGGCTACGGTTGTACGCTGTCGCGCTATCGGTGCTTCGACTTTTGATATTTCCGGCTACCTCACTTGTATGATTTTCTACCAGATAGAAACAAATTGAAACCTCCGCGTATGCGTTTCCTATATATTCCGGGCCTAAGCTATCCCTTGGTATACGTCTCATTTCTAAACATGGGGATCGCTATAATGGCTTCCCTTGTTAGTAATAAACTCCACTTCAGCTCGGCAGCCTTCATATATCGTGATGATATCACTTTATTCTTAATTAACTGCAAACAACTTTTGCACGTTCGACAAGTTTAGAAAACGAAAACTGACCCTGAATAGACCCCTACTGCTATAAAACCATTCAAGTTAGCGGATCAGAACAGCTTCACTGGGTTGAACAGCTTTTAACCTACCTGCGGACCAACTGCCTGGTCCCAACCTACCCACTTGCTGGAGAATTCTTCCCGTTCTTCTATCCTCTGTTGGCAATGATATGACTGATTTCTTACTTCCGCTTATGCAGCTGCTCAACGTGTTAACATTGTTAGAAGGAAAAGTGGACCGAAAACCATCCTCGACTTTGACAATTTCTAAAATTTGCACACGTTTTGCGCATAACTCGACGCGATGAACACGACGGTGGTCTTGATTTGCGCCGGCAGACGCTGGTTCTCTTGAACATACAGACAGAAAGACACACACACATGAAAACTCAATTATAATATAACTAGATGATCAACAGGAGTTATATCTAGGCCATATAGGCTGTAACTTGCAGGAACAGAGGAGTTACCTAACGCATATGAACAGTTTTACTGTTCACATGCGTATAGGTAGCTGTCTGTTCTCGTCTTTTACATGACACCATACTTGGAGAAGGAGAGGATCCCGGACCGATGGAGGACCTCACGTACCGTTCTTTTGTACAAGAAGGGCGATCGTGAACATATCCGGAACTACCGTCCGATATGCTTGCTAAGCGTTCTGTACAAGCTGTTCACGAATATCACCCTCACTCGCATATTAAGGACACTGGATGAGGCCCAGCCTCAAGAGCAAGCTGGATTCCGCAAAAACTTCAGCTGCTTGGACCACATCCAAACAGTCTCGAGGGCCATAGAGGTCTGCAGGGAATACCACCTGCTACTCGTCCTTACCTTTGTAGACTATAAAAAAGCATTCGATCGCATCGAGACGAATGCCATACTGTCAACATTAGTCGACAAGGGAGTAGACGGATTCTACGTGAGGACGTTAGCCGACTGCTACAAGAACTGCTCAACAACGGTGCAGCTTTTCCATCGCCCCGTTCAATAAAAATCGGAAAGTGGGTACGTCAACGCGGCACAATCTCGCCAAAGCTGCTCACCGCCACCTTCTAGTGGATAATAAAGTCGTTCGAGTGGGACGAAAGAGGCATACGAGTTAACGGACGATTCCTGTATAATCTTCATTTTGCGGATGACATCGTTCTCTTTTCGACGAGTACCGCTGAAGCAGAGACCATGTTGAAGGAACACGGCCTACAGCGAAGGGGAAAGAATGGAATTGGAAGGCTCTAGACAGCTTCCTACGTGTACCTCGGACGCTCGATGAACATGGAGAACGATCTGGAAGACGAACTGAACTGGAGGAGTGGAGTAGCTTGAGGCGCTTTCGGGCCTCTGAGGGAGGCCGCTGACGAACCCAGAGCTCCGCGCCCATCTGTCCGATGCGAACGTTCCTCCAGCACTCTGTTACGCAGCTGAGACGTGGGCTGATACTGCCACCACGTCAAGGAGGCTACGGACCACCCACAGGGTGCTTGAGAGGTGTCTTCTGAAGTATAACCGGCGAACTCAACATCAAGCCGAACTTCGCAGTTCTGATTTTAGGAAGACGCCCCGTCTACGCGATCCAGCGGAATATGGGTCGAAGGCGAAACACCGATAGGCCGGTCATATCGTAAGAAGGACTGACGACAGATGGACGAGCAGAGCTTCGGAGTGGATTCCAAGAGATGTGAAACGTCCTCGAGGAAGACCTTCAAAGAGATGGGACCTCCAAGAAGATGGGCGGTGTTCGTGGAAAATATGGGACCAGCTGAGAAATCAGCTGGGTACGGTTCAGGTATACGGAATGGGAACTCGCGGGCGGATCCAATCATGAATTCTACCAACATCTTGGATGACGTTAGCGAGAGAACGAAACGAATGGAAATACTGGGGCCTGCACCATTCGTGAGTGCAGGCCATTTAAGTACTTAAGTTAGTACTCGGTATGTCAAAAAGACCTCAGAAACCAAAATCACAGCCGGATTGCTCTTTTCTACCCTCTACATACTTGTTCTTCTTAAAAGACTGAGACGGTGAACCGTTAATTACCGTACACCCTCCTACATCTCTATGGAAGGTGTTTCTGCTGGATAAAAACATCAGAAATTCTTTGCTTATTTTCACTTCTCAAAACATGGTTCTCTACAGAGGTGTTTCTTCCATTTCTTTTACAATGTAAATGAGATAACGTTTTGTAATGCTAAGATGAATTTTTTAAAAATCTTCACATGTTATTCAAGCAACGAGAAAACTGTTTTGTGTGAGAGAAGGAGTGGACAACTGATAAGAGAAGGCGAAAGTTTCTTATTCGGAACTTCTAAAGGTTTTCGAATTCAATACTTTTTTTATTTCTCAGTACTCATGCCAAACTTGTTCTGTTCTTTCATGCCAAACTTCTATGCTTCGCGTCTACTGCTTCATACTCAGTTTTCTGCCTTTTTTTCGTTCTGCTACAAATTTCTTACACTCCGTGGAGGGAACAAGATAGCAGTTCAGAGGAAACACTGTCAGGAAGCTAAATTTCGATTCCAGGGTCAGCCGTTACAAAAGGATAATCTGGAGAATTTGTACACTGAGAATCTAATATGGAAATGTTCCTATGAAACGAGCAGTAAAAATTATTACACAAGATTATTTTGGAATAAACAGATCTCGCAGAAATCTGAAGAAAACATTTTTTCCGGAAAATTGAAGAAATCTTATGCAAAATTTTCAAATTCTTTGAGAATATACGTGAAATATTCCAGAATAAATCTTACTAGATATGACCAGCAGATCCGAACCGCTCCGCTAGTTTCAACGACTTCGCCGTTCCATTTTGTCTCAACTGTTTCTACTGTTTATCTAGTCAGCGCATAGGAAGGGCACACGACGGAGGGCTCACATGGCTGATGGTCACACGCCACACGCTTGGCGGACCGCGCACGCGTCGGACGAGTGCGATTCCATCCTAAGTGCTGAGTGGAGAGCTTAATACTCCTACCGATTTTTTATAATTAACTCCGCTGATGCTCCGCAGCCTTTATATATGGTGGCAAGTCTGTCCGTCCGGCACCGCCGGACTTCCAGACGTGCTGGAGTGCTCGCTTCGCTCGTACCATTTCCTTTCAACACGTGCACATGTTGCCTCACCCAGCGCAATAGTAAAATATCGAATTAGCAATTGGCCATTCTTCGATAATCAATCGTCGATCAATGTTTTGAACTTGCCTTCAGTTAGCTGTCGTACATGCAGTACTAACGCTCCACCCGTTTTCTGTCAGCCTCTACCAACCTCCTGCACATCGGTCTCGTCCTCCTACATACACATAGGTCCCGACCTGCACATTGGTCCCGATCTCCTGCACGTTGGTCCCGGCCTCCTGCACATCGGTCTGGATCTCCTGCACAGCGGTTCCAACATCCTGCACATTGGTCACGACCTCCTGCGCATCGATCGCGACCTCGGGCACATCGGTTTCAACCTCGTGCAACTTGCTGACAGCGCTCCGGTGCACATAGGTGATACAAGGACCTTGAGAAACAAGAGAAATAGCGAAGCAACGCGAAAGATCTGGAAGATGAAGCTTGTGCTCTACTCTCTAATGGTATTAGGTTGAGTCAAAAGTCTTGTCGTAATCCGTTCCCGAGCAGGAAACAGAAGGATTTAAAGAAGATACGGACCATTCTCAGCCGTGATCGAAAGCCTTAGACCTTAGCTACAAGACAGCTGGTTTCACTCCACGAAAGCTTGCATAGATCCAGAAATATTTGATTTTAAAAAGAAATGCCAAAATGCCCAAAATTTTATTTTTTTAGTATCTGTCGAATTTTTTGGTCGAATCTCGGTAATGTATATAGCATACGTAAAGAGAGTATCTGCAGACATGACCACACTTAGAGTTTGGCTTATTCTGCTCCTGACAAAAAATTATGAGCTCATGTTCTGAGCAAGCTTTGTTTTTGGATTTGAAGTCACTGCACCGCCAGACTAACAGAACAAGAGGCAAGCTGTAGTTCTCTGATATAGACGTCTACTAGCTTTGAAATGCTCACAAAGATTGGGCTTGCTGACAACCATCAACAAAACTGGAGGGATTTATGCTTCATATGACTGTTCGGCGCCAGCAACATTAGCACAGAGGTCTACCTCTAGGAACTTGTTCAAAAATTAAAGTGCTACGACACTCCTAAACCAGGTCATTATCATGTATGACTCTGGCAATGTATAGGAGAACAACGCGCATAATATCTCCTTGTCAGCTTCTTCATAAGAGCTGCACGAAAATTTCGAGTTAAGCGACACTAGGGGAGGTTTTTCTTTCATCAAATAAACCCCTTCTACTGCAGAGCAGTGAGAGCGGCTGGAAATGTGGTAAATTGTAGCGGAAGAGGTATGCGGAACGTGATGGCAATACTTTCATCCTAAGCTACATCATCGTCAGTGCTGGAGGGAAAAAAAATAATTTTTTGGTGGGTGTGCGCGCGACCTCTCCGAAAAAGCGGCGCCCAAAATCTTCAAAAGAAGCCGCACTAAGAAGCATCTTATGATCCAGCGTATTCTCGAGACGTTGCTCTGTCAAGTACTTATTTTGTTCCTTGTTGAGAAATTATGTAAAGAAACAAGAAACAGGTAGAGAAACAACTACGCAAAGTGGAGGCACGAAAATTTGACTATTGTGTCTTTTTCGATCGTAAAATGCTTGCTTATGAAGAAATCTAAAGAACAAGATAACCGATAGAAAGCTTGAGGTGTTGACTACCAGCATTGGATATCTGGAGCAAGGAGCTTCATTGATCCTAAAGATATTTAGTTTGAAAATAAAATCGCAAATTACGACAAGACTTTCGACTCAACCTAATACATTACCTGAACAAGGACTGTGATTTCGTGGTTACTCCAAGAAAGAAAGCAATTAAATGTTGTGGTTAGTCAGTACGAGCTTAACACAGAAGCCGAAAGTCTCCGAACTGAGTGCGCAGGTCTTAATAGGAAAACACATAAAGCGTTAGATCGATCCGCAGAAATGACATACATGGTCGAATTCGCCATGCACTCATCAGTAATTATGCAAAAACGAAAATCCGAACCCGGACGAGTTACAGCTATTCAAATTTAACAGAGCACCCATTTTTGTAGTACTAAAACTTACTGTTAAAATGTTTGCTAATCGATATAGAAATGTTCTGTGTCCTAAATACTAACGCCTAGAAAGATCTGAACCAGAGAATCACTACTACGAGCATAGCGCGTTGTCACATCGGTTAGTAGCCATTTTGACAATGATTTTCATCATTACAGGATGGCGCCCTCCGCTAACTTTGAGCGCTTGTAACTCATCTGAATCAGCCATTCAGATCTCGATTTTTTGCATATCTACTAAATACAGTATGGCGAATTCTATCGTATAAGCCGTTGCTGCGGATCGACCCAACGCTTTATATACTTCCCAGTTTAGAGCCAATCTCGCTTCCAATCGCACGGCACTTTCTAACTCTGTCTCTCAGCAGACAGATAATTTCAATGCAGATGCTTTGGCCAGCAGTCTTGCCGACCGCAGTTTTCAGGAAACTGAAAGATGAAGATTTATCGCGGTAACTGGAGCCCCTGAGAGCGCAGCCGATTTACATGACTGAATTCAGAATGATGGTAAGATGTGCAGTTTATTTTTTCTTGCCACTTCCAAAAAAGGCATCTCCCAAAATAGCAGGTCTTTCTTCTTTCTCGCCGCTGGGTTGTTTGCTGAACTAACATAAGTATGTTCGCTATCAAATATCAGTGTCGGTCTATCATTGTAGAGCCAGTATGCAGTAAACATACAACTTGCCTCTTAGAGGATGGTGGATTAGTCTGGGAGAGATGAAAGCAACTCTGACAATTCTGGAGATGGACCGCGCTACCAAAGACTGTCGGACCGAGGCCCCTCCCGCGGTCCGTCAAATGTCGGCCCGCGGTCGGTCGAACATCGGGCCTTGGTCGGACAAATATCGGTCATCGTTCAGACCGTGGTCGGAGTGCGATCCAAAAAAAATTCTTACTATTAGCTAGAACGATGATGCTGCTACTGATTCGATTATAAATCAAAACTAACTCGTATGAACACTAAAGATTTAACGTTCAAATTTTATTGGCTACATTCGGATAAATAAAGTAAAAAAAGTTGTTGAGTCAACAGATATATTCGAGGACTCGATGGTTTTCAATTCCACTCCTTGTTGGCAATACCAAACATGGTCAATATATTAATTTGAGCTCACTGGGTTAATATACTCCATTTGAGCTCACTAAACTTACAGTAGTTGTACTGTTTTATGAAAAATTTTTTTGAAGAAGTGCATTGGCATTCTGCACTTCTAGTTCTCCATTTTATAGACAAATCGTTCTCAGTGCCTGAAACTAAGCTTCGCTGTATGGACCAAACACCTTTGTTTTTAAAATTCACATACGGTCTGCTTCTAAGAATCACGTAAAAGACATTGTGGGATAGGTCTATCAGGTGTTTACATCTTCTGTGAAAGGTATAAGACCTTTCACAGTATAACCGGTATAAGAGCTTCGGTCGGGGGAGGTTGCCAGTTTGTTTCTCTACTCCTCGACACGGGCCAGTTCGGACAGAACTGTGCCCATCGCCACCGCCACCGGAGCAGCACCACACGTCTCCCCCAAGGAGACTCTTGTTGCTATGCAATAAACCGGTTCGTACAGTCTCGCTCCTATAACAGAGAAAAGGCGGAGCCCGACGGAGGGACCGCATCAACTACATAATATTTCCTTTGGCTGAGTCTGTGTTCCCCAAAGTCTAGTCAGATTTCTAACGTTGAACCCATGTATTTGCAATAGTGGAGCAACTTTAAAAATGGTTAGATAACCGCGGGAGTTCCTAAAATGCGTTATAAACAATTTGAAACAAAATGTTGACGTTTTGACTTACCCAAGCTCAAATCCGCGTTGATAACACTACCACACAATAAACATTTATATTGAAAGTCCAGAGAGGCAATGAGAACCTCACGATAGAAAGCATAGATGCAAACGAGGTGGTAACTGCATTCACCATTTTCAAAATGATAATGGTATCGTAGCGCAGTCAGACTGCGATCGGACCGAGTTCCTATCTCGGTCTGACCGCTGCTCTGAAGGGTCGGCGGTCCGTCAAATTTGTGTACCCGGGCGGACTAAAACGTTTATCATGTTAGCGCGGTCCGTCAAAATCGTCGTCTTTGGGTGCACGGTCCGTCGCCAGAATTGGCAGAGAAGTAACTATCCCAGCTGTGTACTTTTTAAAGACCCTTAAGGTAATGCAGTTCTTCACACAGTACACCTTTACTTTCACTGCTAATCAGCTTGATAAGAAAAGCTTGCATTTGTATAGACTAATCGGTAAAATTACTCGAAAAGCGCTCTCTTCGCTATGAAAGTCGTAGTGCAGTTTCAGAAGTGCAAGCGAAGAAAGCTACAGAATCGGACTCCGAAAAATTTTTCTTGGGAGGAGCGTCAGATTAACTTCTAAAAATTTGTTCATTACAACAGCCCTTTCGCATTTTTTCCATAAAACTCTGCGCATGGGATAACATCTCCCTTCCTAACGTCTTACCTTCATTAAAGAAGCTTGCGTTATTACCAGATAAAATAATCTGAAATGATTTGTGTTTTCTTCACAAAAACCACAACGTGGTTTAACCCTTTGAGTCCAGTACTTTTTTCCTTCTTGCGGCAAATGATCCACTGAATCTTTTATGCAAAATCGATAGTCCTCTAAGAGTTCTATGTGAATTGAGTTTGAATAGTTCAATATCTTCCAAAATGGGGGAGATATTAGCTGCCAAAATTTTGATTTTTTGACTTTTCGTCGATTTTTTAAAAGATACCTAGATACCGAAGCCTGTAGCTGTCGTACGTATGTTCTGCAGTAACTACACTCTAAGATCTATTCTACGATATAACAGACTTTGGTGAATTTGGCTGATTCTAGGGTAATAGCCCTCCGAAATCATGGCTGACTGCAATGCATATGTCGAAACTTTCGAGGGTGGAAAGTCGTGATCACAGCCAGAATACGGGCATTTATATTCTAGCAACAATGACGAGAAACGACGTAGCCAAAATGAACCGGAGACATATCCCATACATTACAAAAAATTTCGTCGAAATTTCAACTGGTGCTCATACCCTTCTAATAATAGACTGATATTTTACGAATTTTTATATATGGCCATACAATTCACCTCTTATGCAAAATCTTTAGCATAACATAGAGTTAATCATTAGACAGCTTCAGCTTTAGATATTTCTTCATTTTGCAGAGCTTACGCCTAGTTTTTTTGCCTTCAAAACTGCACTAAGTGCCAAATTAAAAACATTTTTAAAAAATAAAGAAAACCCTAACTGAGAAATCGGCCACGACACTTATGATCGCTGTGGCCTAGACTATTAAGGCAAACCATAAGCTGCTTCCTCCGAGCTTTTGCACTGCTCGGGACTCGAAGGGTTAAGAAATGTGAGCGAAGCGAGCACTTCAAAAAAGTCTGAGGTCCGGCGCAGCCGGAATCTCAGACTTATACTGTGATATACTGCAAAGACGCGAGCGCCAGCCTCATTTCGATTCGCATTTTCCGCTGGCGCCACGGTGCCACTTCCACGTCTCCGGCAGCCTTGGCCTTATAGGGTGTCCTAAAACAAGCACTTTGTGTCAAGAAGAAAGAAAAGAATAAACGAAGGACGGAAGACAAGAAGTTCCAGAGAAACAACTCACAAAAAATAGGTAAGTAATGAGCAAAACTCGTCACAAATAAGAAAATGCAAAAGCGAAAATTAAAAAGAAAAGCATGAAGTAAAAAAAAGTTATAGAAAATCCTGCCTACGTATCCATGCCGTTTCCCCAGATTTTGACGTTTTAGCGCTTTTCCTGCTTTTTTCCCATGCTCCTTTTCCAAACCCTCTCCTTCGTCACTTTCGCCTTGCTTCTTCTGCAAAGGAAATGTCTGAGTTCCCGTAAAATAGCATAGCAGTTGAGGATTTGCCTAGGTTGACGTAAAACGGTTCGGCTAGTAGCTTCAGTGTAACAAGCGTTACCCTGCTTTGGTGTCAGATTTACCAAGCGTTTCGGTTGCTTTGTACTAGGCTTCATCCTGACAAGATTGCAGATGTGTGGTACTGCCGTTTCCTTCTGATATCTGGCCGAACTCGAAGCACACTTAATGTCACCAAATTGTTGCATTTCCATCCAAACGGGGCGAATGACATCTGCACGTGAAAACCATCTGCTGTGCAAAGTTAAATTAGATCATAAATTCTCATACAATCACCGATCTGCAAAGAAGTATAGTAGGCAACTTCAAACTCAGAGGAAGGAAAAGATATTCAAGCGCAAACACCACCGTTGTAACGGAACTTTCGATGGACGTTCACGTCAGGAAGGATCCCTGTAATTATGCTCTTAAAACAACATGGTTTAACGTGGTTTAATTAATCAAGATAACAGCAATAACTAACACAAAAGTACATCTACGCCTTAGCAGATCGAAGCTACATCATTGCCAATTTTTTATGCTTGCTCCACTAAATAAGGAGTGGCAGAACGGCCCGTGAGAAAAATACTAAGTTTTCTTACTGGAAAAATCACCTGAAGTAAAGTATCAGGAAGTTATGCACGTTTAAAAAGCACCCTCGTCGGGTATCTCTATTGTATCTCTATTGTAATTTCAGCACAACTACGGCACCCACATTTATTCGAAGGACTCCTCGTCCTTTGACACTATGTTTGAACAAACCATAACTCGCTTATTACGGAGCTACGGCGTTCTTCTTTTGGTCCGAAGTTGATGCCCAATAGCAGTTTTTGAGTAGGTAAGAGGCATGAAACGTACTGAGCATGTACAGTGCTGTTTAATATGTAGACGCCGGAGGGTGACAAGTACCTTGTGAAGTTGACACGTTTCTTCTGAAATTAAACCACTTAAATTCTTAAAAATGAATGAACTCAGAGCTTCTACCTGTCTAAGACATTCGTTGTCCTATTTATGGCAGATAACGAATTAGTGCGGCTAAATGCTTTTGTGTATCGCAGTAGGTATCGGTGATGAGAAATCTCTTCACAGTGGTGCATGTCCAATTCTTGAAATACGACGGCCGATATCCTTTCATAAAAACATTTTAGAAAACAAACAGCCACAGCTGGGTTGAAATTTAACATCTCCAAAATTTAGCAAAAATACCTGTGTATTTATGAGCAAAAAACCTCTTTGTGAAAAGAAGGAGGTAGGCATGTGCTGCTTTTCAAAACCAGCATTTGAATAAGCGCAATATGTAGTTAACGTTAATAACTTTTCGGCAAACATTTCTTTTGTTGACGGTCCTCGGGACGTTTTCACTGTCTGTATTAATATGTAATCAAATTAATACAACGCAGTATTAACATATATGAATCTGCGCTACAAAAAGCTTACTTTCGTATTCATCTTCTAGGGCCGTATCACGATGGGTCCTCTCCAAAGTATCCTGTGGATCTTCAGCCGATTGCTCTGATCTACGCTTACCTTTCTTCATATATTTTCTACCGTCGGTGTTTCCTAGCACAGAGCTGCTCAAGAACAACCAAAGAAGAAGAACGGCAGAAAAGTATATCAGTCCTCGGACCACATTAAACATGAAAAAGAAGAGTCTCTTACCTGTTCTTATATCAGCTGCTTTCTGGGCTCTTTTACTGACGTAACCTCTTATTTATTCTAAGGTTTATGTTAGTTCAGAGAGCTCTGATGATATATTATATTAGGTTGAACGATAAGTTCTGGGACACTTTGTGAAAAATCCAATTTATTTCTACTTTATTCCTTTGTAATTTCAACCAACAGTGTAAGCACCATCGTGATCTACAATATACTGCCAAAGCATGAGGAGATCATAGATACCCTTCTGGTAGAACTCAGGAAATTTCTCGTTAAAGAAATTCTGGAGGCCGCTTTTGAGGTCTTCATCATCTTCGAAATGTCGTCCGTCGAAGAAGTGGCTCAACGACCGGACTAGGTGTTACTCAGTCGGAGCCATGTCAGGGGAATACGCTGGGTGGAAGAGCGACGTTAAACAGGTCCTGGATCTTCTGACGTGCCGACTTTTCCACATGTAGACGAGCGTTGTCGTGGAGAAAAAAGACTCGGTCCATTTTTCCACGACGTTTCGCTTCCAAAGTGTCAGACTGCCTGCAGTAGATGTCCGCTGTGACTCTTGTATTCGGAGACAGGAGTTCCTAGTGGATCGGGCCTGTCCTGCACCACCAAGCGCACAAAAGGACCCTTCTTCGAATGTGGATCGCTTTTCGGCTTCGGAACTCCAGAATCGCCCGTCTTCAGCCACTGCCGACTGTGGTGGCAGCTAACCTAGAGCGCCCGCTTCCCATCACCTGTGACCAGGTTGCTGAGGCATGCCGTCTCCGTTTGAACGAGAGGAGAGAAGTCGCAGACTGTGTCAGACCGCAACTGCAGCTGTGTAGCTGAGAGCTGGTGCGGGATCCAGACGGGCATTTTCCAGACGAACCCGAGGTCCTGCAAGGCTCGACTGACGGGATCCTCTTCGATGGCAGCTATCAGAACGTCGAGGTTGAAGGCCGGAGGATGTCCTAACCGTGGGCCACCTTCAAGCGTCATCTGTCCTTCATCGAAATACTGATACCACCTATTGACCGTAGATTTGGAAGTCGTGCCCGTGCCCATTGACTGGTTGATTCGATCGGTAGCCACCTGCACAGAACTACCGAGATGGTACTCGTGAGGAATTAGCAGGCGGAGACCTCCTGAAATTGTTGTAGATTCGCTGCTTGTCGAACGCATTTATTTATTTATTTATTATTTGCACTAAAAGTGCGCTACATTACATAAGATAATGGAGACATGCAGAGGAGAATAAAGAAAAGCATACAATAAAAATAATTCAAAGATTTAAAAAAATGCCTAGAATATGAAGCACTGCACTGACCATAACGTGCAAGAACGATGGGCTACTTGTGTGCTGAATATCAAAAGTTGAGCGCATAAATTAAACAATAATAATATGAAGTTCATTAAAACATATTTGTTAATAGCGGGACAGGTGCCTGTGATGAAGCCAAAGTGGACGCAAACAGCTAAACAGTAAATCAGAATATGAATAGAATTGAAAAATGGGTGGGCGTTTACGTCAGACAAAAGCATTGAGGAGATGTCCCTGCTCATACTGTCTCTTAGGAGCAGACCAAGAGTGCATTTATTGGTCACCAGGTATTCCTCCCCCTACCAATGCATCCTTGGCATACCTGACTACATCATCATCTATTGAATTTAGCATACTGATAGCTGACGCAGGCTCCACAGTTGTATAAGACAATTTGAATTGTACAGGCAACATGATGGACATGTAAAGTTGAATTTGGAAAAGAATTAGACAAGATTGTTAATACTGCGCTCTGGGGCATTTTGGTATTAGCACACTAGTAGTATTTTGATGTAAATGCTTATAACAGGCTTCATATTCTAGGGTGCTGTCTAGAGGAGAGGTTAAATAACAACATTTTTAGTGAGCCATATCATTCTCAGAATCAAAAGCTTGATCCATCATAAATGCTTTGTTCAACTCTTTCCAGCAGAATAGTATATATTTGCTATTCATGACAGTAGCATATGGAACTGTTATAACCATAATCATTAAATACGCTGAACATCTAAAATAATCAGAAGTCACGTATGTTAAGAATTCCTGGTAAACCAATTTTCTTAGTCTTGGTCGAAAAGCAGAACGTGTACTAGCTTCCATAACGTTATCCGGGATATACTGAATCCATCTTGCAAATCGAAAAATAAAATGCTGAAAATCCGAGAATTGTATCTGTTATTTATATTAGCATACTGGAGCGTAAGTCTGTGTCTATGTCCATTTGATAGTCTGAATAACCAGTATTTACTAGGCTTTAGCTTACAACTCATTTGCAGTAATTTGAACCAAAAAGTGTTATCATTGACTATTCGGCGATATAAAAGACTATCTAATCCGAAATGCTTTAATCTGCTGCGGTAATTAAGGTACTGCAGATTACGGTACAAACTCGATGTGCATCTCATAAGTAGCATACGAGTGAAACATTGTTGCACCCTTTCTAAAATCCTTTGATGCTTTACGGTAGAAGGACTCCAGACTTGAGATGCATATTCAAGTATAGGGAGTACATAGGCCTTGTATAAACCCAACAGCGTAGTCACATCATTCAGTCTAACGTTGCAGAAAATCAATCATAAGTATACACTAGGAAAAGCAGTGGAGAGATCACACCGCCTTGAGGTACACCACTGGGACAGGGAAAACGTGGTGAAAATGAATTACGAACTTTTACACACATGTGCCTATCCCTGAGGTAAGAGCAGATCCATGAAATTAGCGAATGATCGAAATTAAGGCTGTAAAGTTTGGAAAGAAGTTTTAGGTGGTTCACTTTATCGAAAGCTTTTGTTGCAAGGGTTACAGTTTTTGTTACTTTTGTTACTGTCAAAATAAATGACATCAACTACTTGACCTTTATTAATTGCTGTAACCCAGTCATACAAACAGTCTAGTAATTGTGTTGTGGTTGAGGCTCCAGGAATAAAGCCATGCTGCTCTTTTGGAATAAGATTATTTCTTTTGAGATGCTGTAGAAGTCTAGCACGAACAATTTTCTCAAGGACTTTGATTGGAGTGCATGCCATACTGATAGGTATGTAATTTGAAGCATTATTACTGTCAGTTGTTTTTGGAATGGGTGTTACGATAATCTCTTTCCATAGGGATGGGATTTCCGCATATTGCAAAGATAAGTTGAATAATATTGACAGCGGTGTCGATAAAGATTGTGCACATTTCTTATACAGTATTTGGGGGATACCATCATAGGGGATGAACGTTGAGGGTTGTAGCCTCTTGATTAGAGAGCAGACTTCGTAGGGTGTTATGATGGAGTTCTCTCAAAAGAAGCATTTTGTTCAATATTAGGAATGTTTGGGTAATCGTTAGACGTAGAAGGTGCAGTGTAGACGCTTGCGAAATATGAACCAGAGCATTCGCCTTTTGGTAGTCGTATATCAAAGGGATTCCTGAAGCATTATTTAAGACAGGTAGACAGTGAGTACCTCTTATTCTGTTTCGAATATAAGAAAAAAGGATGCTCTTGTTCACTTTTTTGCAAGACATTGAGACTATGACTACACGTAGTTCTTTGCACTCCCTTTACATTTCCCAACCATGGAATTTTCCAGAAGTTTTTACAGGTTCCTACAAGAAAAAACGAAAAGTTCCCGCTTTATCGGCCTTACCATCGTTTTTCTAAAGCTCCACAGTTTATGGCAATACACAGGGCAGAAATTGAGACGAATTTAGTTAGTTGCAACTCGGCAAAATTCACTTCTATTGAGTTATATGTGCTAGACGTATAATTTTGACAGCCACTAGGCCTACAGACAGTGTAACTGAAGATATCCTTACTAGTTAGACTCCGCTCAAATAATGTACTTGCACCATTTTTAGGACAACAAAAACTACTCTCTTTCTCGCGGACCATGACTATGAGGTAGGTGGGGCCAAACTTGCATTGGACAACAAAGCGAGTTCAAAGCAACTTGAAAAACAAAGGAATGTGTCCAAATGAAAAGAAAGGATCAACGTTACGCTAGCTGTCCATGTTTTAACCTGTTTGAATACGGCTCACATCCCTTTCGGTGCTTGGCACCGGCCGCCTCACTAGTCATAGTCAGCGAAACGAGGGTTATATGCGGATGTCCAGATTCTATGGAGATTCCGCTTAATGACGTAATCGTGGTCGGTCTGTTTGGCTTTTTTAGCCCTTGTTCATCAATCGAGTGAAGGCAGTTCTCCTTTCAGAAGTATTTTTGCTCTTCAGCGGCTGCAAACAAATTGACCAACGGCGTAACTTCTAATACGCAGAAAACTTTGAGGGAACGAAGCGTACTGCACTTTTTCAGATGCATGTCACCAATCACTCTGCAACCATCCCATACTGTGAAATATGGATACTGCTTCATCTCGATTTTGTGGCTTGCTGTTTCACAATCCGTCCGCCAATTCTTCCGTTTCACTCTATTCATCGTCGATTCTTTCCAGAGATATACTCGCTCTAAACAGTTTTTAAGCAAAAATGGATTCCAAAGCAATGAATGAGTACGTTTATGTGTCTTTGAAGGCTATTTTACATTTGCCATTTATTTAGGCATGTCGTATTTCTTTAGATCATCCGTTTCAACCACCGAAGGCTTTGCGCATCTCGGCGCAATGGTATCTCTAAGATAACCGATTGTTTTCAGCATAAAATTAGCTTACATGTTAGGTCGAGAAAAACTGCTAGAGCCTAAAGGGCCTAAGGGGAATGAGGAAAACGGACAGAAAGAACAAGCGTATTGCTCGACCGAACTTTTATTGTCTATTTTGGATCTTACTATAATCGTGTTGATGGAAGAACGCAGTCGGCAAGTCCGTAATTCAGGGAAAGGGGCGGGGCCGGACTAGTGCTGGAGCAGGTTGGGAGTCAGCTAACCGCCACCGAAAAAAACTGGCCGTCTTATTGGCGTTTGCTCATTTCTTTTAGTCTTTTTTTGTGTTTTACGGTAATTTTTGCTGTATTTTTGAACTATACTCATAATTATAATTATAACAGTTATTATTTCATAATTATTATTCATAATTATTTCAGGACTATTTCAGGACTACTGCTGCAGCTGCTCTATATTTTAGTACTATTTTCTAGTCCCATGGTATTCAGCTATTCCGTATGGTATATTGATATTCTACCATACTATTTCTTCTGTGTTTTTATGTTCCCCTATTGGAAGACCCCGCAAATACTAACGTTAGCTCCAGCCTTGCACCATTCTCTCCAATATTTATTTTTCCTTCTTTCGCTACTGACGACTTTCGCTTTATCTACTTTCGTATTCCTGCATGCATCTTCTCGTCCTGCCGTTGAGTCCCTTTCAGCCCTGTCTTTTCTATGGTTAGGCATCTTATGCATGAGTTTAATCAGAAATGATTCCTAGCTGCCATCTACATCTGTTTCTTCGGTTGCTCGTCTTCGGTTCCTCTTCTCTCTAGAAAGCGGTTAAGTTAACGGCGACAATCCATTAACACTTCGCATGCGAAATCTCTGCTATATATAGGGGAGATCAGAGATATTCCTTAGTGGTCCATAACCCAAACTATACGGATGCGATCGATTTGTGCCAACCCGGGAGAGTTCATTTTGTTCTGCCATCCATCATTCTTATTCCCGATGTAACTCTTTTGCAAAGATTTACAAAGATACCGCAAATTTTACAGAGTAATCCCAGTATGGAATTTTCTGATGCTCTCACCACTGTGCTGTCCATAAGTCAAGCGGGGATAACACGTAGCAAAACTTTCATAACTTTAAGGATGCGTACGTCGACTACACCGACCCAGATGTTGGCTATTCCTGTGGAATCGCTGCGAATATTTTACCATGCATGGTATGTTGTAATAGAAGATCTCGAGCTCATTTACATGACTAGTACGTGTTCGTGTGTGCTTGCAAAATGCAAAAAGAAACTGTAGTTATAGGAATGGAAAAGTGATGTCTGTACTGATAATAGAAGAAAGCAAGGTTGTTTTCCTATTTTGGCACGCAACTATACGCCTGGCCGCGTGCAAGCTGGGTAGAATCTTTACTATTAATATAATACTTTACCTTTCTACTTTAGTTTTACTATAACAAGTAGCACTGTTTTGGGTGCGAAGCTAGCGTCTTGGAAGCACAATTCGAAATCTGAGTTTTGACATGTTCCTGACAACCACGGATGATATCTACGCACCCAGATGCAATCCTGCAGTAATTGGCCGACCCTCTTCGGACGCTAAAACGAAGGTTATAATCATCCGGGTCCGCGTGTTCTTCGGAGAG
>KN549260.1:120226-131106 GCA_000797555.1 Oesophagostomum dentatum | reverse complement strand
ACTGACCATAGACAATGCTTCCTACCATTCACCTCAGCTAAAGAAGGGAATAGGTGGAGAACAATTCCTAACAAAAAAATACGCATGCATAACTTCAGAGCCCTACGAGGTCATCGAAGAAGGCTGAGATAGCGGACTGCCATAGGGAAATGAAAGTTGAGGTGGCAGCCGGCAGTACGAAAGCCGAACTTTTGGAAGAGGTATCGAACCCGAGAGCTTGAAAGTCTAAATCCAACTCCTAGATACTTTAATGTGCAGCTCCAGCAGTTCATTTCCAGTCGCGGCGATATAGATGCTCTGCGCATTATGCAGTCGAGAACATCTGCAGGGAATATGAGATGGAAGTGACAAGGTTACCACCTTACCACTGCTTCTTCAACCCCATAGAGATGTGTTTGGGTCAGCTGAAGAGCCACCTCAGCAAAGTGGGAAAACCGGAAGACACCCTGGAACTGGTGCTTTCTTGTATAATCACCCACAGTTAAGACCATCTTTTTTAGGTGAGGGCAAGAACGACGTGATGCAAGGCGTATCCCCACAGCTGTGTAGGGGGTCCACCACGCTGTTCGAGAGGAAACTGCGGCGAGACTGAAAATTGTCGCAGATCTCAGCAACAACAACAGCAGCAATGATGCGAGGACGGATCCTGCATGGCCCAGTTCTTCAGATGATTATTTATCCTTAGATGAATTTTCGTCACCTGAAATGAGTGACCTAGAGATCTTACAGACCAGTTAATATATAGTAGCATTCTCAGATTAGTTTAATTTCCTAACATCCTTCGTAAAACCAACCATAGCCAATTTTCAGTTTCCACACACCATGTTCTAGTCATCTGTTCATGCTTCTAATGTAAACGTATTATTATCACTACTTACTCGTTATTACTTGCTAGTTGTCACTACTTCTTGTTCACTATAGCCTTATCTCCTTTCACTCAGCCACCTACACCACAAACTCCTTCACTTACATGCAACAGGTTTCAGTCATTTTGTTTTTAACCTTTTTCTAGTACAAATATTTCATTTACAATACCCACAACGAAAAAGAACAGGGCATGGTCGCGCTGCAAAATTAATGCTGAAAAAGACGGGGCTGAAAGGAACTCAACGGCAGGACGAGAAGAAGCATGAGGACTACAAAAGTGGATTAAAAAACTACAAACCGAATGAGAAAGTTTAATTTTGCTGAGCTTTCTTCAGTATTACGAGTTATAACAAAACAAAACAATTATGAAAAAATAACAACAAAGCAACGACTATAAAAACAGCGGTAACAACAACAAAACAAAAACAACAGTTATAACAGGAAACACAATATAACATAACAAACACACTTTTCCTACTACTAGACGGAAAGAACGACGAAAAAAAAAACGGCCTTCTCCGGAGCTCGTCAGTAGCGAAAGAAGGCAAAATAAATATTGGGGAGAAAGGTACGAGGCTGGAACTAACCTTATTAATTTGCGGGGTCTTCCAATAAGGGAACATAAAAACAGAAGAAAAAGTATAGTAGAATACCAATATACCATCAGGGATATGCGTAAATACGACTTACGTTTTACGATTTACGACTTACGACCATTTTCTTACGATTTACGAATTTCGTAAAAGCTACCAAAATTTTGTTAAAAAATTCGTAAATCTTCCAACCGAAGAAAGTCGTATTTTGCACTGTATTTTGCGCTTCAACGCAAACTTCCAGTAGCTTCTTTTTTCAATTTTTATTTCTTGGCTGAAATACCTGTACGTCAAGCGCCGTGCTGCATTCATGCTCTCACTGTCCGCTGAATTTTAAATTTTTGTACTGCTGAAATTACCATTGCTTACAATAGGTTTGTCAGTGCGAAGCTGTAGGACGAAATTTATAGGGAAAAGATCCATTTCTGGAAAGATTCTGACTTCATTCTCATTCTGCAGTCCATGTAGGCTTGGCAAGCGAGATAAGAACTGAGGGACGCAGAAGAAGGCGTAGGAAGTACAGAAGCAAAAATTGTACGGAAAGACAGCCCCGCAGCTCTAACTTGGTGTCGACGGTACACATATAGGCCCAACAGCCGATAATCTAGAAACATTCACAGTTTCTTAACCAAGATGTCACTGTCCTTGGGTTTACCACTGAAATCACTACGTCGATGTGGTTTGATTCGACCAACTTTTTAAAATGTTATTTTATTAGTCTACGTAGTGTAATGAGATAGGGAATACATCAAAACCGCAGCAGGACTCTTATAACACTGCGTCGAATCGAATCCTAGGATCCTGTAGTGGTTTTTGATGTATCCCTATCTCATTACATTTTATGTTAAGGTCGTTTTGCTCATTATAATATTGATGATACTCAGTGACATATTTAGCATACATATTTCTTTACCTAACTGTTTGCTGTATTTTTCAAACTACAGTATATATAAACAAGAATGGCCAAAACTCAAACGGTCTACGTTTTTATATCCACTGAAGTTAGAAGGCAATTTAAAACAAAATCTTGAGTGAGCGATAGTAGCAGCTTTGTTTGTTACGATTTACGATTTACGAGTTACGATTTACGATTTATGATTTGCGGCCTTATTTTTACGATTTACGATTTACGGTTTATGGCGAGATTTTACGACTTACGATTCACGACTTTCGTAAATAAAATTTTTTGTTACGCACACCCCTGCATACCATACGGATGAGCTGAATACCAAAGGACCAGAAAATAGTAGCAGAATATAGAGCAGCTGCAGCAGTGGTCCTGAAATAGTCCTGAAATAATTATGAGCGAGTACAGTTCAAAAATACAACATAAATCGCCGTAAAATACAAAAAAAGACTAAAAGAAATGAGCACACGCCAAAAAGATGGCGAGTTTTTTCAGTGGCGGTTAGCTGACCCGCAACCCTGCTCCAGCGCTAGTCTGGCCCCGCCTCGCCCCTTTCCCTGAATTGCGAACCGGCCGAGTGCCTTCTTCCATCAGCACGATTTAGCTGAAGTCGGAGGTCCTTTCTGTCATGGATTCGACATTTGGCAGGGGGGAAGAAGATGAAAGGGAAGTAGAGAAGAAGGCAGCTGAAGAAACTCCAAAGACATCAAAGATGTAAGCGCTTTGGTTTCGAGCAGTACCAGCGTAGTGCCCGCGCTGGAGAAAGTCCAGTAGGACTAATACAACAAGATATTAAGAAAAGCAATATCATCGTAGGTTGTAAATTTCACAGCTGCGCCGCACTCAATATCCGTTCAATAGTTTTAATAAAAATAAAAATATATTGGAAACCTGCAGGGAGAAAGGCTCCCACGGATCTCGCGAAAATTTGCACACTTTAGCGGTACTACTGTGCGAAGAAATCGCGGTATCCAGCTGGTGTTGTAAAATTAGAAGGATAGCTCTTAAAGGAGTTCAGCCTCATGCTTATCTCGGAAGGAGCATAAACATGGAGGATAGTCTTACTAGGGCATGCCAGAAAACGATTCTCATGTTCAGATGTATAACATCGGCGAAAGCTTAAGAGTGGGTATACCCGCAAAGCATATATCAAGCTTTCAATTCATTTTATTCGATAGAAAATGCCCTTCAAAGCGACCATCTGAGCCGAGTTATTTGAAGACTCAGCGGCACGCTTCGAGCAACCATGGCGCAGTGGCTAGTCTTTTGCAAAAGTAACCTCCACTGGAAAGTCGAAGTGGCACGAACAATCCATCTAGAAAGAAACATTCTTGGCCGCAACAGGAAGGCCCATCTCGATGGTAGTCTAAATAGCAGGGATGTACCAACTCTTGCATTTGCACGATCACCTAGAATTGATTGAGCAAAGACAGGGATGGGCCGCCGGTCAGGTCGTAAGAAAAAAAGATGATAGATGGACTAAATGAATCAGCGAAGGATACCTAAAGATCGGAAACGATCCCGTGGATGACCATTGCAAACGCGGTGAACTAAATTCCTTGAAACACTCAGAGAAAGAATAGAGGAAATGCATCAAATGATTCGGGAAGACTGGGCGAGAAAAAGACGACAGACAGCACTGTGTGACACTGGAAAGAAACGATGTGGTAGAGAAGATGTTATGATCTGCGCACCTTTATGTTTTATAGATTACGTGCTAAATCGGACTGTAAAAATGTGTCCAAATAAATGGCAGGTTATGCGCAAACCTTATTCTCCGTCGAAGAAACTGCACTTTCGACAGTTTGAACAAACTTGAGAACAACAAAAGCCGTACGAGAGCATCAATAGCAGCTGAGAAAACGAAATATGAACGACCTAAAGTGGGGAACTCGTCAAGCTTGCGATTTGTTTCTCTGCACGCCGAACTCATCCAAAGCGGCGTCTTGTGCCGCCACTGCAGAAAGAAGCCTTTCCTTGGGTACTGCTGCCTATTACGAATACTAACCGAGAAAGCATTTTTCGCAGGAGGAACATAGCTGAAAGGATGAACCATTGAAAATTGATCAAATAGAGCATGCGCTGCGGATACGTTTGTTGCAAGTTCGGGGTTAACCCTGGATGCAAAATAACTTGCCCAGGAACTCAAAATCCTTCAAAACTCATCACCCCTATCCTTTGGCTGGCAAAGCATTTTCTTGAATGTAGGCTTTGTAACACTAATTTTCACATTCGCAACCTTCTAGCTCATATTAGAAGGGAGGAACATCTGTAAATGTAATTTAGCATGAGGGTCGTTTTCAAAATTTCACACTCTATTCGCTCACAGACAATCTCGGGAAATGGTGATGGAACGAGTCATGCACATATGGGAGGTCTACATAGGTGAAAAACAGCGACCCTCCCCCACTAAATCGCCCGGCAGTTTTGCTCGTCGAAATAAATCTGAGTTGAGTATGCTAACCGTGCGTTGCAACCTGTGCAAGTTGCGTTTAGGTATGGATCAGAGGCAGCACCTTCCAAACTTACTGCTAGAGGGAAAATCGAAAGAAAAATGAATGCCTCCCGTGCAAGGTTTGAATAACTTGGCAAAATAATAGAAATCATACAGCGATTTTCATCACGCAAAGCCATTCAAACACTAGTATTCGTGGGAGGCATTCATCGTACAACCAAAAAGCTGTGGCTATCGGATTGTATGCCAGCCTATCTCTAAGTTATGTGCATGTAGCAGTTGCCTTGATTCCTATGGAATCCTACAGAACTTGAAACAACGTTAAAAAGACAGCGAGATTAGACGAGCAAACACTGGCGGTACATCAGTACATGTACCCTCTAGTCTAAAAGGTTTTCTGCAGAAAATTCGTCCAGAGGTCAACTGGGTAGCTAATTATAAAAATCGCTCTCGTTTTATATAGCGACTCGATTTTATAGGTCTACTGTAGGTTTACAATAGAAAATCGAACTCTCATAATATTCCCAAAATCTAGGCGGTAGGAATAGTTGGGGCGCTGAATAAAAATATCGTATTCATTTTGTACACTAGTATCTTATTGTAGCAGATGCAGAATCAGTGCACCGTAATCCTAGATGCTTAAGCTATTCCTACTCTGCGCCCTAAATAACCCCATTTATAAACCTTAGGGTGATCATGATATAGATAAAGACCTTTTGTACTATACAGTGATTCTTTAGCACGGAGTTAACGCGGTACAAAAGCAGTGCGTAGCAAACTAAAGAATCCCAAGAAGAAATTTCGGCAAGCATGTTAACAGGAGCTTTTCCTTGCGCGTTTTACGAGGGACGTTTTACGAGACTATTCGCTATCAGCAGGACGAGGGCGGTTGTCGACCATTAATTGGTCTCTACCAAAACTCCCGCTCCTTCACTCAATCGAACTGGAGGTGTGGGAGACCAGTGGTGGAGAAATGGTTCGATCGTTCTGAGGAGCTAGTCTCGGATCGCCTAAGAGCTGCTGTCCAGATCTGTCACATTTTGCATTGAAATAAATTGTAGACATTCTTTCTACCCCCTTGGATTTTACGACAAAAATCAATTCCCATTTCATTTACCATGTTTCGTCGCTACGAAGCTGGATAACATGCTTTGCGTCGCTGCTCTTATGGAAACTCTTACGGATATATAAATATTTGCGTGGATAAAAAAAACATGCTCGAGATCCACTGACAGTATTAGCAGTGCATGCGTGTACGCGTGAACTGCACCGGCGCTGTGAACGGTCGCCTCGGCTGAGTAACCGTTCCTAATTAGTTTGATTTACCCTAACGAGGTGCATTACGCAGACACTCTGTACACCGTTGCCGCTGTTACGCGCAGCCTTCTTAAACAAAGTTCCTCTTCTTGAGTGCAAATACATCATTTTCCAGCTGATAATATCGGAACAGAGTCTCTCTTTAAACAGCGAAGAACATTTTGTTCTAACTCATCTTTATGCATTTGTGAGTTTGCTTCGAAAAACTGCAACATTTCAGCTGACCTGCACCAGATGAGTTGAAGCTCTACTTTCACTAGTCACGCGTTACTCATGGAAATTAAGAATTGTGTTCCGAATGTTAATTGTGGTTGTTTCTAACATAATTAACCCTATCTAATAAACAAATATGAAACAGCCTTTTTGACAACAAAGCATTGTTGCCCTCTTCACCCCTCTTCACATTTCCTTATAACAGTTCAATAAATCCAAGAACGGCTTCCTCATGTCGAGACTTTTTCCGTTAAAAATGTGTTATCTTTGTTTCAGAAATTGACAAGTTGTCTCTGCACATACACTGGGAATTTTAGTGTTTGCAAAAATGGGAAAAGTGGATAGAATCCTTTTCTGCACAATAATTTATAAACAAGTCTCCCTTCAAATGAATTAGCCTTAGTAGGCGATACGCTGAACCGTAATCCTGAGGAAACCACCTTGTATGCGCTCCACTGGTGCGGATTTTGTTGGCCTAATTAGCCGCGTCAGCGCACAACGAAAAACCCTAGTATATCAAGAGTAACGTTCCTGACCATGATAGTTGCTACTTTTAACTCAGCGTGCGCGGCAGGCAACGCAAGCACCGGCAACACATCTAGTAGTGCTTCCCTACAGGTGGAAGTAACAGTTTATTTCCGTATGCATAATTCATAAAGGAGAGTTGAGATTTCCCCAATGCCTTATTTTCCTTTCGACAGCGACTTCCCGCAATGCATCATTTACGAGATAACAGGCAAAATCTCACAAGTGGATGAAATTCGTCCCTTCCCGAAAACGGTGGGGGGGGAGGGGGAATCCGTCCTCCAGAATTATTCCCGTAACTGCGCAGCATATCCGAGCACAAATTTGCACATTTAGACGTCGAAAGATAGAAAAAACATAGTCAGAGGAGTAGAACATGACCCATCTTACAGACCTTCAACGAAATTCCTGTACAAGTTTAAATGTCTTATGCACTCATCTCGTCTTTTCCTGTGTCATGAAATATGGCTTTTGTATGCTGTCAGTGCTTTCCTTTTGATCTCCTTTTGTGGTTTTTGCTGTTTTTGGGTATAGTTGAGTTTAAAAGTCGGTGCAATGTTGTGCGGTGCGAAATTGCACAAAACGAGGTTAGTCGATGAAAACAACTTAGACACTCGCACCGGGCGGCTGGCGGAGCTTAGAAGCTCACCGGGCGAGGGCTGGACTAATTTTGTGGGCGTGGCCAAGCAGCGGACCATCGCCAGGGCTACCCAATGAGTAAGAAGCCATCACCTCAGATCGCCCCTTCAAATGTTTTTGGAGGAGAAACTTCTGCTTTTTTTTTCTTCGTTTTATTTTATTTTCGTTGATTATCTTCTCCCAATGTTCCAAGCACGATTTTATATGGACTGTTGCTGCAGCAGAACTTTCAATAAACCAAAGCTTCTTGAAAATGTGCACTACTGAATTTGTTCCCGTTTTCTCTAAATTTATGATGTGCTTCTTTTCAATGGACGAGCCCCTTTTTAACCATTTTTTCCCTTTCTTCTCTCTCGGTTCAATCACCTATGATCGCGTTTTCCACATTTCTTCTCTTCATAAATTAACAACACGTATAAGCAGGCTATTTACAATTTAAAGAAGACGTACTTGACTCCGGTTATGGTGGATCCAGTAAATTCGATGTTCCAAATAAATTCCGCGCCGTAGTATGGAGCTCACAGAACCTCCATCTACATTTGAATGCATACTATGAAGTACGCTTCACATGAAACCAGCAGCGAGACTGATCAGGGAGAAGAAGTAGAGGCGGTGGGTGGTTAAAGGCAGCACCCACGGAAAAAGTCGATCTTGAGATTTTCGCATTTTTATACCTTAGCCATATGGATTGCCCAAAGCCAAGGTAAGAAAGCTCAAAAGTTAAAACTCACCGAGAAAATGTCGAAAACGTCCCCATCCCGCTTATCCAAGTTACGGGGGTGAGTGGACGAGTTTTCCGTGGACTTATGCGGCGAACAAGTACGCTTCGGTATAACTGCAGCAACAGCGCATCATTCTACCGAGGCACAACGATGGAAATAGTAGAAATTCTGATTTCTCCCTCCGTAGTTGGTATACTAACTGATGTGTACTGCTTCCATGGAAAACTCGTCCGCGCACCGTCGTAACTTGGATAAGTGGTATGGGCACGTTTTTGACATTTGCTCGGTGAGTTTCAGTTTTAATGCTTTCTTACTTTGGCTTTGGGCAACCCATGTGGCTAGGATATAAAAAATGTGAAAATCTCAAAATCGATTTTTCCGTGGGTGCTGCCTTTAAATGTCTGTTACTTAAGTCAAAGCCGTCATTTGCTTGTTTCGAGTAAATCCTTCGAATACTTTTCAGGAGACCATGAACTCAGTGGTGGCCATACGGGCGATCATTTCTGTCATACTTGTCACTTTCCTGTTTCTCTCAATTGTTTGCTTGCTTTCCGTTGTACGTTGCACGTTGTTGTAGTACTATGTATGATTACATCATTCCCAATGCAATATGTATTGGTGATATACATTCTTCATTCTTAGCTTTACTTACCACACTTCTAATAAACCCCGATTTGACACAAAAAACCGGATTAGGTTCTAATTACGGTAACTGCGGTAATATCAGCGGGCCATCGTCGGCCCTCTACCGGGATACAGGCGGTTCATCGCCAGGTGAGCGACGGGATATATAACCGATCCATCGCTGATGCCGCCCCGCTCGCCCAGTACGAGTGTCTGAGAAAAAGTCAAGAAAAAACGCATTTACATCAAAAGCGTTGGCGACAAACGGCATAATGTGCAGAAAAGAAGGAGAGACCTACCTAGCAGCCCAAAAGGCAACAAAGTACAGTTTTGCTGCAAACAACCTGTGAAGAAGCTCAAAGGCTTGCCGACTTCGTCTTGTTTTATGTATTATATACACCTCGTGCGACAGTGCATAGACTTTTCAACTCACATGTAGAACTGCTGATGGGCAGGCACATGCTGTCAGCATCAGATCAGCAGAACTAGAGAATGTCACTGATAAAGAAAACGTTAAGTGTACATAACAAGCTTAAACAGTGGATATGTTAGGAGAAAACTGTTTAGCATCGTAACGTCCTTTTTAAAAGATTTGGACTGACATCTGTTCCTTATACTGCACAGGCACAAGGAACAGCTTTTTTCCAAATCTTTGAAAAAAAAACTGAAGAACACTCCTACCGGGACACAAGAAGGACTGAACAGTATATTTAACACGAAGTGAAGCTGACAGGCAAAAAAAGCAATTCGCATTCGTGATCAGCACTATTTCGGCGGTGCTCTAACGGTTCCTGGGAACACTGGTAGTCAGTTCCAGCCTCGTGGTCAAACCGAAGCAAGCATCTGCATTTCACTCGCTACAAAGAAGTGCACATGCTGAAGAGCTCCTCCGAAGTCTTCTGCTCAGGCATAGCATCGCTAATTACGAATGTGAATTTCTTGCTTGTAGCTGACAATGAGCAATAACAATTAACAATGACTAATAGCTCGGCTAGTGGCTGTCGCAGAAGATTTTCTTGAGGGCCCCTTACAAGGGAATGTTTTGACCTTAATATCGAACTTCGAAACGAGACCTATGTGGTTTCATAGCAAATTTGATAGCCATTCAGAATCCGCACGTTTTTTTTTTGCTGCCATCCTACCGCCGGCCACGACTTCCCGAAAATCGGCCGTAGAGGAAAGAAAGAAGGCACTGGTGGCGTAAGAGACTCGGAGTGGATAACACAGTGTTACCATTAGCTACAGCATTACTAGTGTAGGCTACCATAGACATTCTGAGCCACCCCCTCCTCATACAGAGCGCTGCAAATATAGACGTATATTTTACAGTAAGCGGTACCATCACGGTAGGGACCGGAAAAATAGAAAATTTCATTTTTCGCTGAGGCTTCGTGTAGGTAGAGGGGTTATCTGAGATGCTGAGTCCAAAAATCACGCTTATTTGGCACGGTAACCTTTGAAACGACTAAGAGGCCTACTGCTTTGATTTCAAGGCTATTCCGATACTTTGAACTGTCGGGTAGATCTTACCCTTGCCCTAGGTTAAACGGGTTGACACATCGAGTAAGAGTGATTTTTAGACTCAGCACCTCAGATAACCCCTCTATACAAAGTTTTAGCGAAAAACAAAAATCTCAATTTTTCCCGGTCCATATCGTGATGGTACACCTACTTTAAAATATACGTCGATATTCGCAGCGCTCTGTACGAAGGGCGAGTGGCTCAGAATGTCTGTGGTAGTCTATACTATCAAGGCACTAGCTAGTGGTAACACTGCGTTGTCCACTCCGATTCTTTTACGCCAAAAGTGCCTTCTTTCTTTGCTCTACGGCCGATTTTCGACAGGTCGCGGCCGGCTCCAGGTAGGTCGGCAGCAAAAAGAAAGTATGGATTCTGAATGGCCATCGAGTTTCCTACAAGATCGTATAATTGCGCCCTTACTTAAATCATAGTAGACGATTCCTTCAGTAGAGAATCAAGAAATTATTAATCAAAGGATATTCTGACACATGAAACCG
>KN549260.1:90088-101164 GCA_000797555.1 Oesophagostomum dentatum | reverse complement strand
CCTGGTTATACTTATAGGTAATAAAATGATGCGACTGTAACACAGTGTTTAGGATAAGGTTGTGATCAAAACAACTCATCTTACCATTATTTAGATGGCCATAATTCCGACTGTTCCATTATAAGGCCCCAAGCCGAAAGTGAGGAGGGCTGATTTTCTAATTTTCAAGAATAAACTTGATATTTAAATTTGTAATAAAATTTGTTTTTTTTTAAATTGGCCTTTTTAATGTTTTTTCCTCGCTTGTAGGCCAGTTCAAAAAATTTCTGGACCTGCTTCCATGTCTGTCAAGAAGAAATGAAGACGAAGCTTTAACAAAGCGCTGTCTTTAAAAAATAAAAATCTGCGATCTTTCGTAAAGAATGTCAGGAGAGCAATCAGATCCTAAGAAAAAGTCGCTATCAGTATAACCGGGCCTTCACGATGCCTCGGGTTTAAATGTATGCGAATGTTTCAGCCGCTCCAATCTCTCACACTCAGTTACTTTTCAAATGCGAATTTCAAGAGATCCGAAAAGATTTGGTGTCTTCACGACCAGTGTGTCAGTTGAAACGAGAATTCTAGTCATAGTCTCTATAAGCTGTTTCTAGTTCTAGAGTATTTAGAAGTAGTGTTTCTGTGGCATTTAGTACTGTCATCAATGTAAACTTTCAGGAAATTAGGGTTTTCGGTGCAGTCATTTTCCTGTAAAATGGATTTCTGCAATTGCTCCGCATGCAGCAGCCCCTCTTTGGTTTCTGCATATGTCAATTTTACTACGATCATTTCTGACCTTGTTCTAAGGAAATTCACTCAACCAGAAAAAATCTATGCTCAGAGTCAAGCAAAGAGATGAAGCAAACGGCGAAACCCGTTCATCTGAGAAGCACTTGAAGCAGAAAGAACTATTTAAAAGCCAGCGTTCCATTTGACGTTTCCAAAGAAAACGTTAAGTTTTTACAGGCCACTTGAGGAAACAGACCAGCAAAAGCTGGTTCTGATTTTGGCCTTGGAACGGCTTTCCTTTGCGACTGTTTTGCATACGTAGTGTTTGTACGTCACGTGTGTGAAGCGTCGCCTTTTGAAAAATGCTGTTGTAAGAATTTAGGAAAAGAAGACACTAGAGCACAATGAAATGCGTTGCGATGTTCTTGTATCTAAGACTGCCAAATGAAATAGGGGAATCCACGAAAGTGCTAAAGCAAGTATTTTTTGTGTGGAAAATTTCACATTCCTTAAAAAACTCTAACATCATCAGGCGAGCTAGCGAATCCTTGCCAACTGTGCTTTGTGCTAGTCTACGGTTCTGCTTTAAACCCGCTTAATTCAAAATCACACTATCTCATTATTATTTAGATACATGCCTGAGAGGCAGGCTAACGGTCAGACTTTTCTAAGGTGCTGCCTTCACTAGTACTATAGATACGCTGTGGTTTTCGTGAGGAAGGAGAAAAAAAACATTTTTGAATAACTCCACTATTCAGTACGTATAAATTTAAGCCTCTTTTAACCAAGATAAGGAGGAAACGGTGTATGCGCAGAATCCTAATCCACAGATGTGAGGTTCCCTGTGTCCTCAGTCCTCTGACTTTTTTCAAAAATTTCACAGTGAGGATATTCAATTGCTTTCATTTCACAAGAAATGAAAGCTATATATCAGCCTGCATGGAGTCAAATAATTGCTCACTACATTTTGACCTTACAATGACAAATACCATTAACATCTGGTAACAAACATGGTGAATTTGGCAAACAGTCATGCTGCTTATTTAAGTGAAAGGAAAAAATACCTCTCTAAAGGCCGATTTCCGAAGCAAAAAAGAAAAGTGGTCATCGTGGTCTCAGTCACGCCAAATTCAAAGCTTGTCCTTCAGGAGGTATAGGGCTATAGTAGCTCCATGTGTGACACACACTGCGCATGGTACTGAACACAAGTCTCCTGCTCTAGTGATCTTGCTTATAAGTATGTCCTCCACCTATTTCGCCACAGCTAACCAGGGAACATCCTGAACTCGGCGGAACGATATCGAACAGGACCAGCTCTATTTCATAGGTAACCTCTCCGGTAGAAAAGCGCTGAGGTATGAAGGCACTAGTTTTTGTTTTGTCGGAGTTACGGCGTGGGAAAACTTGCCTAATTTTGCATTGAAAATACGCTATTTTCGCAAAATAAAGCAGATTCTTGCGCGAAACCTTTTCCATTTTTCCCCTTTCCGGCATATCAATGGAAGGCATTTGCAAAAAGTTTAATTTTATGCTATTTTAAAGCAAAATTCAGCGGAGGTTTGAACATCGCAACCTCGGCAAAACGAAAATTAGTGTCTTCATAGCTGAGCGTTTTTCTACAGGGACGATTACCTACAAAAGGATTAGTCACATCCGATATCAGTACCAAGTTCAGGAAATTTACCGGTAAGAAGAACGACTGCTTTTACTATCTCCATCGGTCGCTGAACTTGTTGTAAGCTACGATCCTGTCCTATTTCTTCAGTACTCATTGCTGGAAAAAGAAGAGAAAAATGTGCTAGCAATAAAGCGACTTGTTTTGTTCAAGAATTTTTGATCCGTTCAAGGATTTTTGATTTGAAGTGCCTTATGAATGTCTAAAAAGTAAAAATTGCGATGGCACTTTGCACGGCACAACATTTCCCAGGATTTCTTGTGTGTTTGTTTTGAGAGTGGGGCGGGTGTAAGACGGCAAATGGCCGTAAAAAGAAGATAACGAGATTCCCGTCCGATTAGTACAAAGTTAAAAGGTACCAAATTCTTCTGTATCGCAGGTTATGTAGTTATCAAAAATGAAAACCTGCAGCATACCTGGGCAGACAGATAACGTTCCTTCATTTATGTTCTTTCCACACCAATTTCCATTGCATGCTTAGCGAAAAGTAGCTCTCTTTCTTCGGGATTTTTTCCCTTTAAGCCTTATTTTCACTGGGCTCATTTCTTTTTTTCAGTGCGAATGACATCCCCACTAACAGTTATATGGCCGTGGGCTTCTCCGAAGATGACTCCATGGTACTTATTTGTTAGTTCAAGTTTCGATCACGTAGACATGCTATTTCTAAACTATTTCCTCACAGGGTAATGAACCTGTAACACAGTGCGTGTTCCCAGGAGGTGCAGAGCCGCGTGCTCACTTCAGCTTCAATGTCGGTAAGAGCAACATGCCTGCAGCGGAAGGCGCAGATCAGGTGAGGAACGTTGGAATCATGGCTTTTACTCACGTATTTTTGTTTGTGTGCTAAAACAGCTCGAACTTGGAATTTTCAAGGCAGCTGAAGAACAAAATCTACAGCTCGTTCACGCTCACAAAGGCGATGATGGAATGTACTGCCATTTCAGGCAAAAGAGCAGCACGGTTAGCTCTTTAGCACTCAGTAATAAGTAGTGCTTTCGTTAAAAACTACTTCGTACTTTAGCTAGCCCTTATTTTTAGGGAGAGAATAGGTTTGCGCCTGATCTTAACAAGAATTATCAGATATTTTTGGCGCGTGGCTTGGCTAAGGGTCCGAGGGGTTGGTTTATAATATCCTTCGGTAGATGCAGCTCTCGTTGTTCTTGTACTCATGCAAACTGTGTATTTTAGCGCTCGACATTCACGCGCTTTCCCCGGCTTCACCAAATTTCCCGTACATCTCCACTAAGAAGATAAATGTGGCTGAGGTGAGAAAAAGAGAAGTTCCACAGGAAACTGAGCGTGAGTTCTGTTAATTTGCTTACGAAAGCATCTACCTAATATGACCGTGGCTCCTTAGTATCAACTTAAATTTGGTAGTCAGCTGAGAAGTGGGAAGACAACACGGCGGTAGTGTGCGAGATGACTGACGTTCCATTCTAGCGCAAAAACGTCTCGGGATGCCATTCATCAAAGTCTAGCCTGTAGCTGCGGACAGGTTAGAGGCCAGGTTAGGCTCTCACTGCCGCTCGGTTAGGTCAGCGGCGGTTCAACGCCTGGTTTTAACTGACCAAACGTCCGAAGGTGCAGCTACCGCCTGGTTTGCAAATTATTTCCCATGAAAAGTTTTTTTAAAGAAGGCGTTGACCCAAAGTTTTATTTTCATTTTTCAGCGTGGTGAGGTATTTCTGGTCAAAAATCTCCTATCTCTGCGTGTTTATGCGAAGATCTTCCTTATTTTTCGACTTGCCAAATTTATCTATAAGCTTCTTTCCAGATAGGTTTAAAGAGACGAAAAATATTAACTTTATGAGGGTTGCTGACGGCAACTGGTAGACCCAGTTTTGCCTACGACTCCCGCTTATATCATTCGTAATTTCTTCGAAAGAGGGCGTTTCATAGACCGGCAAACCTCATAAGGACTGAAGAGAATGAGCAAACGGAAGTGTATGTTCCAGTCAACCTCTCTTCGTATGCTTGTTCAAAATGTACAAAAAAACTTGAATGATGTTGCCTAGCCGACGGAAAAAAAATTACCGCAATAATAGACAAAATCAAGTGTTAAAGGAATAGCTACCAGCAAAAATGTTTCCAATATACAACAAAATTGCAGTTTTTCTTCTTTTATCTTAATATTTTTCAAAAATCATTGCTTGCCTGCACGATAAATTACCAAAGAAATGACAGTCATAAGAAGATCATTCGTTGCAACTCTGATTTCAACTCAGAAAATCAAAATATTTGAGATGCAGCCTTTTAAACCTTCAAGTTTACAACAATAATTTCAAAAAAGAAGAATAAACAGGCGGTAAACCAATGAAGTTAGATATTTAAATGATCTATAGCCAAAACTGTTGATATTATCAAGGACGAGTTTGAAAATGTGTCAGTGGTGAAAGACAAAACCTATTTTTGCTGAAGCTTAGAAATTTCATATAAACATCGCACGTATTATATTGAAGGGAAAGAGCGTAGCCAGCGTTCTGATACGATGCACGTTCCTCCAAGGCGAACTCCCTCCCCCCCCCCCTAATTTATCAGCGGAGACTTTCGAACTTCTACTATTAGAAGAAATAAACCGCTGAATTAGAGAAACATGAAATGGTCAAGACAACGGAATGCGGAAAATGTCGTTGAAACTACCTGAAAAACTATGCCATGCGCGCGCGTGCGCGGCGCGGTTTCCTTGAAAATTGAAAACGTAGGGTGCACTGAAACTTCTCATATCGGGAAAGAAGTGAAAAACTTACTATATAAGATGAAAAGAGAAGCTGCTCTATCGTCCCTAATAAGCAGTACTTCAGGATATTCCTAAAAGCGGAAATACTACACACTCTAACGTCGCTGTTTTCTGACAAGCGGAAATATTCTCAACCGAGAAATTTCAGCAAACTCTACCGAGGAAAATTGTAAGATTTCCTCCATCTATGAGTAGGGATCGTAGAAGTCTGAATTCGTTTTCTACAAATTAAGTTGATGCGACTCAAGATCATTTCTGATGCGACCGTTGGCCAGAATCGCATCAAATAGAATAAATTGATAATCGATCTGATTAATTCGGAGGATTCGCCACGGAGAAGCGTGAGTAGCATCAGTACGCTGGCTACAGTCTTTCCGTTGAATATAATATGTGCGATGTTTATGCGAAACTGCATAAACTTCACCAAAAGTAGGTTTATTAAGAAAGTTCGCAATAAATTCTGAATAATGAACGCTTAAATCGACGATATCTTGTTACTACATTGGATGTCCAACACTGTGCCTACTTATTTTTCTAAACATGGCAGTCGCATATACTGCAGCACTAAAGGTAATATTAGGTTGAACGATAAGTTCTGGGACACTTTGTGACAAAATTCAATTTATTTCTACTTTTCCGCTATTCTACTCGCCTGATTTTGCATGAGGTACGTTTCGCCTAGATGGTCGTAACCCTATTAGGCTGTAGAATTTTTCGTGTGAAGTAGATTTAGCAGTTGACCGATGGACCACTGTTGTTTTCGTCCTTTCAGGCTCTGAAGAAGGCGAACTTGCCGAAACGTAAGCCTCCAATGAAGTTGTATTAACAATCTCGTGTCGGCTTAACACAAATCAAAGTTATTTCTACTTTATTCCTTTATAACTCCAATCAACACTGTAAGTACCGTCATGATCTACAATATACTGCCAACGCACTGGGAGGATAACCTTCTGATAGAATTCAGGAGATTTCTCGTTAAAGACAGCATACGCGGAAAACAACGTCAATGGGATTTGTGCGCAGAACGATAGAGAATATCAAACAGGACTTTCAAAGTCCGAACCTCCAGCGCCTTCTCTAAACCGAAGTAAACCGAAGAAAACACTTATCATTGAAACTCACATAACTCGTGAAGAATCAGCAGACGGAGACCTTCTCGCGAAATTGTTGTAGATCCGCTGCTTCTCGAAGCCATTGAGACAGTGACTATACTAATAAGTAGTCCTTTGCACCCCCTTTATATATCCCAGCCATGGAATGTTCCAGAAGCTTTTACAGGTTTCTATAAGAAGAACGAAAAATGTCTTAAAACTTATCGTTCAACCTAATACTAATGCTTCAGCTCCCTCCAACATTCCTGCAATTCCTGCAAATGGCAGCGATGTTCCTCTACCAAAGCTGACTGAAGAGGTGACTGAGCAGCCCCTTAGTCGACAGACGAAGTACTGGCTCAAAAGATTCCATGGCAAGTAGCTGCAGCGACGTTTGATTGCATGTTGCGGACGTTTCCTATCTGATCGTTTAAGGAATACTGATGATCTTTTCATGGATTGTGCTGATTGCATCTGCCGTACTATCAGCACGATATCTTCGCGACCATTTCCCGACGTCAACTCCATGTGGTCTGAAGTGGTGGTTCCATGTGAGTTGGTACTTTCTCTTTATTTTGAAAAGTAGAAAATGTCAACAACGCAGTGAAAACAGCGGATCAGAGCCAGCTTTGTTGACATTTTTATGCCAAGAATTTCCGAACTTATCTAGAGTGGCTGTGCGTTGAGTAGGTACATAAACACCAAAAACTTTGCGGTGTTTTTCGAACATTTTCAGCAATAAAAACTAGTAATTATTTTACTTACTAGTGCGTAGACAATACCAAACATTGTTAGGCCCATTCTGGAGGAGTCGAGCGGATAGACCTAAAAATTTTTTGTGGGGGAGAGGGTCCACCTACCGCGCTAGGTGTATCTAGGGTTTAAGCTACCTAGAACGTTCTCGAAATGCCACCTGGATTTAAAAATTCCGGGTCACTCTTTTAAAAAATAGAAATATTGACTCTGATTTTTATCTTGCTGGTCTTCTTGGATGAAGCTGCAATTACATAGTTTGCATCCGAACTGCAAATGTATATAGGGTATTTCTTCTTACAAAATTTTTAAAAAAAATAAATGTTTGCCTTAACTTCTCTTCTTTCTATGGATAGCTTGTGACAGTAATTATTGAAAGCGTCATCTTTTAAACTTGTCACTTATTATATCTAGCATTTTGTTCATGACCTCCTGTAAACGAGAGAAGCTTAGATTCATAAATTCCTTCTAAGAAGCGTTTGCTCGGCTTGCTTACAAAATCTCGTATGATTCTGACTAGTCCGGGTAATTCCCAGTAATTGCCCTTCCTCTTACGATTTTCGTAACTCGACAACTCCCTTGTCATATTTAGGTTTTCCAGAATAAGCCTTGGGTTCATTATTGCAACGTTACATTTTCTAGGATTTTGGATTTTTCGTCTTCAAGACGTTTGGTAGTGCTTCCCTCGCCCGATTTGAATGCCAGTTTCTATTGACAGTCTCCTCACTTTAACGAAAGCATGCGCTAAGATGTTCTCCTTTGCCATAAAAAAACTCCTAATTTCGTTTTATAAGTGATGGTGTTACTGTTAAATTGTGTGCATGTAGTGACCTATTTCTATACTTAAGAGAAAACTATGAACAAAGTGTTTAGATTCATCGTACACTAAATGTGAGCGCGGTGCCTTTCATTCTACTGGCCACACTGTTCATCTTCATTTCGAAGGATTGGTCCTGGCAAGGTCCAGCAGCGTATAAATCGGCTGGTGAAAATTTCAGTCCTGGAGCCATACATTCGCTGGTGAGTTCCACGCAGCTATCGTCTTCCTGACAAATCAGTTCTATACAATGTTCTAGCTAGGAGCAATGGCAGTTCTAATAGCCATCATGCAGCCCCTTATTGCTCTGATGAGATGCCAGCCAGACACGGGTGCTCGGCCGATTTTCAATTGGACTCACCGGATCATGGGAATAACGGGAATTTTTTTCGCATGTTAGTTTTTATTCAGTGTCTGCTGGATTTTTCAGACACGTTTCGTTGGCATTTGTTTTTTATGCAAGGTCGAAAAAGGAGAGCACAGGCTTATAAGTAACTCATTTTAGCTCTGTTCTAAACTAACCATTTATTCGGAGATTGATACTCTTACGCAGATCCAACAATAATGGAAAATAACTTGAACATGTGACTTTCGAGGGTACCTTAGGAGGACTGAGATATGACCTGAATTTGCTGATCATGAACGCACTTTGGAAATAAATTGATGATGGCGTTTGGTGGAGGATTTCGAGTTTCGTTATTTATTAATTGTTCGATGTGTGGAACAATCAATAGTTGAGTTATTCGATACTCGATTTGATCAGCCTCTGTCGCATATCTGCTGGCCACAAATCTGAATCTGGCAGTGGTAAATGAAACTTGATATTTTATCAGGGTTCCGCCAATTCCAAAAATTTTTCCTAGAGTTCCCTAAAATTCCCAGAGGCGAGCTGCAACTTTTTTTCAGGCGTGTATCCCCATAATATAGTAGAACTTGAATTTAGGCTCTGAGAATGAATCTGAATTTTTCTTCGAATTGTATCTAAGTAGCTAAGCAAAGTTCTTTAGATAGCAGTCGGCAATCTCATTTAGAAAATGGAGATGTATACTTAAGGAAAATGCTGAAATGCGTAACAAACGCACAGTCCATCCACAGGAATAGTGCTTAGTACCGCGTGGTTCTGCATTTACATATTAGTTGTGTTACAAGGAGTAACTGAAGTTTGACAGCAGGAAAGCACCTGCTGTTCACACTTCCCTGTTTGTGGACCTGCAGGTTGCTAGCTGAGGCACGAGTGTAGCGCGAATCTTTTCATTTTGAAAAATGGTTTTCTTTTCTGGAACGATCCTGTGTTACTACAGTAACAGATAAATTTCAGTAATAGCGATTTTGATAGCCGCAAACTCTTTCGAGGGGCTATGGTCGGATGCTTCATGGGCTTTCGGCATAGCGATCTTCTACGTCGTGATTGCGATCCTAACCGTCGTTGTACTGGAGGTAGTTCGCTTACGATCAACATCCCTTTCACGTTTTAAATCTCGAAGAACAGTTGTACTTCTTTTGAGTTCGCTGTATTCTTTTGCACACAATATTTTTTATGTTTATGGAAATATTATATGCTCGCAAAATCTAGATTTTTAAGCTTCTATCCTATTTGGCATCCAAAGCGCCGAATAAGACATCATCCATGGAGATGCGAAACCGCGCACAACATCGCTTTGACGATTCGGGCAATGTCATCAGCAGCCCACCAAAGACAGTCAATAAAAGGGTAGGTTAGAGATACTATAAGCAATTATCGTGTTACCTATTTTTAATTTCAGCCCATGTATGGAACTGCAGCTGTCTATTTCATCTTCGTCCTGTTTTCCCTTTGCATTGCAGCACTTCTGATTGTTATGTTGTCTGTTTAAATGTTGTAAGCACTCAAAATGATATAATTCTACTTTGACGCGATGGATCGCAGGGTATGAGCTAATCCTCACAGCTCATGTTGTAGTTTTCCTTCCTACACTTTCTTATTAATTCCCTCTCGAACTTCACTGTATTCTTGCCTGCCTTAGCATATTCAGTTTACGGCTAGTCGTATCATTTGTTATTATTATTCACATTTAATTTTAGTTCCCCTATATGAGTGAACTCATGACACTCAGCTCACTCAACTCCGGTGTCTCTCGTGAGAGAAATCTCAAATACAGATATCTGTAACAAGTGGAACCATGATAAACCATGATCCAAAGCCTGATTACGTGTGCAGACATGGTATGAATATGCATTTTCTGCAAGTATAATATAAACCATCGATCAGGAATAATGGGTGGCAAGAATGTTTCAATGCTTTTGGGTCTTTTGCTTTTAAAAGGATAGAGTTCTTTTCCAGGACTATTACGTTCGCTTGATGAAATAGGATAGCCAAATGTATCGAGACAAAAACCAACGTGGATATCAAAATACAGGGTGCGCATTAATTACCGGCACAGATGTACTGCAGTGCCAAATGGCCATAGTGAAACGGATTTTCACAGTATCTTAAGAATGGTTTGCTAGGACCTCTTCAAAGACTAAGCCGCTAGTAGCATTCGGATTATCTGCCATGTGGATGAAAAATCAAGTGAAGAGTCTCTTCAGTTCAGTTGCTTGTGACACGCAGGTGGTTCTTGTTCCAAACAATTCTAGTTTTTCAGCAAAGCAAATTGTGCAGGTCTTGGACACTTCTTACAATAGATGATGCTTCGCCCTTTCGAGTGGTATATAACATTCAGAGAAAAGCCTGCAATATTGGAGAACTGCGGGATTTTTCCTTATATACAAAAATTCGGAGCAGTCACCAAGATGCTGGATCCTCCAAGTCTGCAGTAGACTTTTCTTCCGTAATTTTTAAGCAAGAAAATCTCCAGGCACGCATGCGAACCACACGGAATATTCGGATATCTCACCATCTCAACAGTTTCTTCTTCTCAAAATCGTACCTTGGAACAGTGAAGGGTTCCTTCTCTCTTTCGAGCACGGAAGCTTAAATTCATTGAGAATCGTTTTAATGAGTGTTAAGGAATATTGGACGGCCACTAGGCCGATTACCACTATGACAATGGGGTCCAAGAACGTCTCAACCTTCTTGTGTGTTCCTGTGGCAACTGATTCAAATATCGCTGGCTGTTATTCTTCCGGAAGGTCATAACAAACAATCTGTTTATGAACTTGTTTGCGAATCTGCTTCATTGTTTTTATTATATTGTCGTTGATTATTGCTAAATCAACGACCTTTTTTAGTATTTTTCTATACTCTTATTATCCTATTCTGTTGTATCTGTCCATGAAACAGCCTTGCCTGTCATGGACAGAAATTCTTGTCGGGGAT
>KN549260.1:61763-75798 GCA_000797555.1 Oesophagostomum dentatum | reverse complement strand
TCATTAAGGGTGTTTGAGTGTGCCTTTTGAGATTGTTAACGATGAAACCTTTTATTTTGGCCCGACGTTTCGACCTTCTGTCATAGGCCTAAGGCGGATAGGTTTACGATTTTGTGTTTGTCCCATCAAGCTCCTTATCTCAATACGGCCAGTGCTCGATTCGTTCGGGATTTCGTTTGCACAAAACTCGCACATAACTTGATAAGAGGAACATGAGGGCGGTGAACCTGAGTGGGATTCGTTTTATCTAGTTTTGTGTGAGTTTTGTGTGTACGGAGTCCTGAATGGTTCGAGCACTTACCGTATAGACAAGGAGCTTGGTAAGACAAACGCAAAATCGTAAACTCATCCACTTTAACCCTCTGAAGACGGCGGAAGGTCGAAACGTCAGGCCGAAATAAAAGGTTTCTTCGTTAACAGCTTCAAAACGTATAGAAATACTCTTAGTTTCAATCCTTTACGCACTCGTAATGAATATTTTTTACAAAACCTAATGGGTAGATAGCGGATAGACTCAGCAGATCGCTTCATCTTGTATCAGCAAGACTCACATCTAAATTCTGGTGCATTTACACTAGCCCACCAAGATATTCGTAAACAAGGGTAAAGACCACACTAGTTTTTCCTTACCTACCGTGCACGTAATTGTTACGAGTGCCGAAACGATGGATGAAGAATGCTTCTCATATGTAGTGACGAAGTAAGCAGCTACCCATCTTTCAATAGTTAAGCATAAATTACCATAAACAAAAAGCGTAGCTCCGTAATATAATAGCTCCTCTGCGGTGTTAATCAAATGTTCCAGCTTTATTGAAATCTGAAAACATCTATTTAGATTAGTCCCGGACATGCGAAGAGAGTGAGAAATAAGCAAATTCTAAATAATCAGCTTTTGTATTCCTTCTGTCCCTTACCTCTGTACTCTCCCCTAAGACCAACACACCAAAATTAAGATACGCTACGAAGGAAAATATATATCCGGAGAGTATTATCATAATAAGAATCAACCTTAATTGAACGGGTGAGCAATGACGAGACAAGTACGTCGTTTTTAAAATCTTTTCCAGTACTTTTGAAACGAAGTTAAGCATTCACCGAAAATTTTGGTGTAGTAACCTGTTACGAAATAAAATGAACAGAGCTGGAAGAGAGGTGATATTGCCAAAAATATAAACCAGTAGTCGCAGATATGATAAGACAGTGACCATCCTCTAAATATTTACTTATTCAAACCACGATAATCACCCATGCAAAAAGAGCGAAATTTCCCACAATAGGGAAAAGCCGATATGTTAGTGAGGACTGCAGGAGCGTGGTAACAAATACATACACTGGATGAGCTGTCATCAGATGTGCGATATTATGTTAGTGTAAAAGACAGCACAGGAAAAGCTGATCGGTTTGCCAACCGCTGACTACAGTACTCAACATAAATCATCATAAATCATCATAACAGTGCAATTTTTTGGAGACGATCTCGCAGTTTAATATCTTTCAAAAGGACGGTAAACACTAAGTAGAATTTGAGGAAACCACTGATTGAGAATATAGATTTGTATGCGCGTACAGTACTGCTACCAATTTTCTCCTAATCGTCGTTAAAAAGAGGGTAACTAAAAGTTGAATAAGGTTACTTCACATAATCTAATTTTACCGTTAGTCTTTCAAAATTAGAAGGTTTCAAATAAACCACGAAGATGAAAGCCTGAGACATAATTCATCAATGAATTTTCTTGCGTGGAAGAAACACGCGAAAACCACATATCTCCTGCAACTATATAAATACGCACATTTAAGAGACAGATTTCATATCTTGCCTTACGAGGATGCAAACACCATTGTGTGGAACAAAGGGACCACTCCGTTCGTTAAGAGGCCTGACACTTGCATCATTCTTAATCCACTGCGTCAGCAACTGGCGAAAATAGATTAGCGTCGGCATAACAACACTTGTTTTGGTAGAGTTACTCGACATGTACATACGATATGGACGACTCTGTAAAAGATGAATGATTGCGGTGTTCTACTGATAACTATAAACTTCAATGACGGAATAAAAAGTCAAACTGACTTCTTTAGACTTACAAATTTTTCATGACGGATATAAAATTTAGAAAGTGATATAAAATTTAGAAAGAGCGTGTAGAAAACGCAGGGTGGAACTACAGAATCGGCAGAATCGTAACAGAAAGAAATGGTTTTTCTTGATACCGTGATTGTCTTATCATAGTCTAGTACTAGGTCGTTCGAAAATTTCCCGCCACTCACTCAAAATTTGACGCTACAGTAGATGAGAAGCGCTTCGTGGAGTTGATTCAAGAGGATCCCCATGGTAGCATCGCGTTCTGGCAGAGGAACTCGAGTGCCATCACCACCGTAGCTGGCCACCTGCGCGGCCTTGGGAAGACCATCCTTTCCTTCCATCTATTTTCGTATCCACAGATCACTGTGTATGCGGTTAGATGTTAAACTCGTGCTTCATGGAAATTTCCTCGGAAAATTTTGTTCTCGTAGTATAACTCAAGATAGGAAACGCGAGATGACATAACTAGTACACATGTGCTTTCCATCTTAAAGACCTTTCTTGTGTCTGTGTAAAAGCCGATGTTCACCTATAACATAAATTTCACTGCTCTATGCCTCTTCTTCGAAGAGTAAATTAATTTCATGGTATTCAGAAAAACCCTACACACAAAGACGTAGGGCCGTATGCATGATTCACATTGGAGTTGGAGGAAAATAGGTAAGGTGAGCTCACGCGTGAGAATTTCGCCTGTGAGTTGAGGAATCCACCGATGCATCCTTTATCGTTGCAAGTGTGAGTTCAGCTGTGCCATTACACACGCGACTACGGAAATGTTGGTGGTGGACGGATTTCCCCCACCGGTGGGAGACGAATTTCCACCACCTCTGAGGTTTCCCCCGTTCTCCTATGAATGATGCGTCGCGGGAAACCGCTGGGGGAGAAAAAATGAGGCGTTGGAGAAAATTTCAAGCCACTTTGTGAATGATGCATACGGTCCATAGACACACATTTTTCGCTGTTGCTCCGTTATTATAAGTGCTAATGTTTCCAAGTCGACTCCGCGCTGCAATTGTCGCAGTTGTGCTTGACCATAGTTATTACTGTGACTATGATCAGCAATGTGGGGAGGGAACTACGCACAAATTTTAGCTCATTACTTTCTAGCTCCTAACGAATGGAATGCGATCTCCCCCAGGATTCTCATGTCGAAACCCTCAGGACAACAGTCACCCCAACCAACCCGTTCGCCTCACAAAGGGAAATCTGCGCTAAACTCCAAACTGAGGATGTGAAGTATGTCGGTGAAGAAATTCGAACGACATCTTTCTTTGCAGCGCAGCGAAAATACAGAAAGTTTCACTAAATTGACTGATGATTCAAAAAATATGTCACTTAAAAAATTGATTATTTCTTGGCGCCGAGTTCTTCTATAAAAAGTCGTATTGCATTATTAAGAGGGCAGTATATATCGAGTATATGTTATATTTTTTGCTCGAGAATTTCTACAGTGGTACAGTAGAACGCCAAATTCGTTGTTGAGCGCTCATGTACAACTATGCGCTACTTGTTGAAGCAGAATCGATCATGAACCGAAACGCGCAGACAATAGCGCCAAGATCTTGCTATCGCCAAGGTATTGCACTAACTGGACCAATTTAACCACATGAAAATTTGAAAACAAATTTACCCTGAAAATGGGCCGAAAAATGTGTTATTTTTGGCTACTTTTTTTCGAAATTGCGGTCGCTTCAGAAACAGAGCTCAGAATAAAGTCATTTTAGTGTGGGCGGTTTTGAGAGCCAATGACTTCCCCCGTGCAAGGTTTTGGGTAAATGTTGGTAACATTTCGAAAGAGAGTTGTTTGGGATCCTCATAGCCTGATATTACTCACTGTTAACACACCACTGTTAACACACCACCAAATAACGGTGCAAGAAATCTGCACGATGGATAATGCGATTAGTCAGGCTTATGCGCCCAACGACTTTTTTCCCAGCAATCAGTCTTCAACAGAAACTATCGCACCAAATTCACCATAGGATCTTAAACGGTGCCACACAGAGGACTTTCCATGCTCCAGTCAGATTTGGGCTTGTACCAGTGTTTCTTCCTTCGAGATCTCATGAGAAGACCGGACAATTGCAAGGCCTATCAATTACCGGGGATATTTGGCTGACAAAATATTGAAGTTATTCAAAAATTCTATAAAATTATTCCAAAAGTTCTCCATCACTGCGGCACAAAAGCTTAGAAAGCAGCTCTAAAGTACCATCAGTTCTCTTGAGATAACTCATGAATGGCAACAAGGACTGATTCAATCTTTCATAGATCAAAATGGAGCGTGACAGTTGGGTGATAGATGTGATAAACAACTTTTCGCAGACCGTTTTCCCTACAGTAATCCCTTCTATTAACAAATAACCGTAAGCATCCCGGAGGTCGGCGCGCAGAGTGGCGAAGGCGCGAGTATCTTTAAGCGTGTACACTACAGAAAGAACAACGCTGACAAAGAGCGCAGGCGAATAGACAAACGGCACATTAATGGGACCGCACAAACGAGGAGACCGAGACACATCTCTGACACCGCTTCTGCGCGAACCGCCATTCCCCTCCGTCTTCGAATTGTTTTGACACCGTCTCTTGCCTCTGCGACGTAGATAGTTCCCTTCTATTAACAAATAACCGTAAGCATCCCGGCGGCCGGCGCGCAGAGTGGCGAAGGCACGAGTATCTTTAAGCGTGTACACCACAGAAAGAACAACGCTGACAAAGAGCGCAGGCGAATAGACAAACGGCACATTAATGGGACCGCACAAACGAGGAGACCGAGACACATCTCTGACATCGTTTCTGCGCGAGACCGCCATTACCCTCCGTCTTCGAATTGTTTTGACACTGTCTCTTGCCTCTGCGACGTAGATAGTGGTAATTCCAGCAGCCAGCGAACCATACGCTGCTCGGTTGCGGCCGGAACAGCCCGACGAGCATCGAACTGGTCTAGGCATCCATGTCTGGAGAGTGCTGGACCAAATTTCTCGCCTGCGACGTCAGAGCGCGTTTCCTTTCATGGCAGCCAAAGGTTGTCCATAAGGCAACCCTCTGTTTGGCAGCTTCTCCACCTCTCAGTGGATTCTGGCTGCAACATGCGTGCGCGCTGTCACCGTGGTGCACCGCATGGCGAGAAATTCTTCCAAGAAGGCGAAAGGTGGTGGAAACTTCAAAATTTGACGCGAATCCTTAATAAAAACTTTGAAAGAGCAATTCACTTCTCTCTATCCCACTTTCCAAATCTTCACTATTTCTCTATCTGCTTTGCACTGAGCTCCAGTCTAAGAGAACTCCTGGACTTAAATTCCCACCCTGCTCTCGCACAATACGTTTCCTTTAGATAGGTCGTTGAAACGAGAAATTATTTATAATGACAAGTGTCGAAAAATAAGAAGGAAAAAATTGGGAAAGAACACAGAGCGCAGCAAGGAGAGTGTAGAGCACGAGAGGAGAATATCTAATTTTATCGGCATCCTTTAGCACATAATGTACTATGCTGCCCATAAATTCTTCAAAGTTCCTTCAAAATCGCTGGATTTTCCACTGTTAAACTGACGTAAAAGCGATGTTGCAGTGGCATTCGGAACCTGTTCTTCCGAGCTCTGCACTCATGTGGTCAGAGTCTAACCTATCCTTCCTAGCGCGGCACTTGTAGCAGTTGGCACGGTGCCTGTGTTTCCTATCGTAAAACGGCTGCTTGACAACACAGCATCGATGCTTTTTAAAGCGACGCTTGCAGTGACAGGCAGTATCGACGTTTTCCCACGCGGTAGCAAATTTGGGCAGCGCAAGTGCTGTGGCTGTCAATATATAAGATTTCCTCCAGCATAATCGTCACTGTTCGCAAATACAGAGCAGTGCACGAGGGGATATTAATAGGAGATAACTGTGGTTCAGACAAATCGGAATTCTGTTGCAATAGGTTACGATGAAGTGACATCCCTCAGTGATTTCCTATAGGGGAACAGGTTAATTAAACACCGTTGGGTTTTTTTATCGCACTCTGTACATCCGATGCTTACCTTTCACGTAAATTTCGCGCCACTAATTTAAACTAAACCACCTTCGCCCTCGTTCTCGTTCGAGGCTGATTTGCGCGGAACAATGTTGCACGGTTTCCTTCTACATACGTAAAGTGGCTGCCCTACCCACTTGCCCGAAGGGTCGCTATTAAAAACAAAAATCGATAGTATTCCCCGCATGATATGATCATATCCAGGTGAAAGGCAATTTAGTGTAGTGAATGGAAAGTGTCGCTTATCTCGATTACGTAGCTCCATTTTAGAGTTATACAAAAATTTCATCTTCTGACTTTTTTGACGGCTGTTTTGGAGGTTTCGTGAAAATCTTTTCGTTATTGTCGCTGTAACTGAGTGGCACACAAGCTAGAAAGGAGAGTATCGATGGTCGCTTTCTAACGAATGCAAAAGTATGGAGATCAGGATTTGAGTTTCGTGATATCACGTAGATATAGAGAAGAAAAAGCATTACTTAGTACCTACAGCTCCCTAAATATACGTTAAACCCGGCATTTTCTAGAATTTCGTGTGCCACCTAGGGCCACTATAGAGCAATTTGATTTCCCTATTGTCTATACAGCCATGTAAAACTGCAAATGCCTGCTTGTTATTAAGTCTTTTAAACACTGCTAAAGCTAAGGGTCACCTTCGTGTTCGAACATTTCCAAAGTTTGGGCTGTTTCTTGACACGAAAGCACGGCTTCCGTTGCAAATTCGGTGTTCACGAATCGATGCTATGCATTGTTACAAATGTGGTTGCTACGATCAAATAAGCTTTATTTAGAAAAACCAAAAATAACCGTTTAGTTCTTATACTTTTTAGGCTAGGTGATGCAGACTTGCTCTTAAAACTGAAGCTAGTTTTTGAGAATAGGTTTAATAGAAAAACATGAAGTTTTCATGATTCTGCTGCTGGAACTATTGACGTTTCCGGGATTGCGTCAATTTGGCACGCTCCTGACCCCCAGTAAAACACGTTTACCGCTCCGCATCTAGCGACATGGCTTTTACTTTGGAATGGAGCAGAATCACCTTCGCCAGCGCATTCTCCCTGTTTCACGTCCGGTTCCAAACCGATCGAAGGCATAAATCCCTGAAAGTAAAATATGCAACATATGAACACGTTGTTGTCAGTGTCACCGCACCTTGAGTTCGAACCATCCATTGTCAGTCTTATTACAGTCAATAAGTAAATCCGCCAGCCAGTAAGCATAACCGTATTTGTTGAAAGGATTGAATCCATCCTGTGACGGATCACTGGTGGTCCAAAGACATGGAGTACCGAATGCTTCTGTTCCATTGTATCTTCCTTTATAAAACTATTTTATCCACGTATGGACAGCAAAGCCCTGTTAAAAAACTTGCCTTGAGCGATCTCAGGACCTTCAAAGTCGAGGAAGGTGTCGCCACGACTCCAAGCTCGGTATTGGAGACAGGAAGAAGGCGGGCAGCTGGCAGGCATGGCAGTGACGTGTTTAATGGGAACTGCACATGGGTCCTGTGGTTGCTGGTAAGGACCAGGTGAACACTCTAAAAAGCAAACTGGCAGTTAACATTTTAAGCACATTTTTTCTAATTGTGAATTTCTCATGTACGAAGAGCCGTACCGTTGTTGTTCAAATGACTAACTCCACCGCGGATGAAGACGTGCTGCTTCCATGAAGTGTCTCTTTTAAGGAATATCAACGTTCTTGACAGCCCTATTGAACTGGGAGTGGAAGGCTCCGTCATGAAGGTCGTACTTGTTATTTCCGGGGTAAGAGATAGCGTACTGTTTGTATCTCGAACGGGGCCTTGTGTGCTTTTTGGAGTAAAAGGATGTCTCGTTCTAGGTTGTAACGTTCTTGTTTCGGAAATGTCATTCGTCGTTGTTAATAGTTTCTTTGTTGTTTCTGGAAGTAGCTGCTGTGTAGTTCCGGTAAATGGAGGCTCCCGAGTAGTTTCAGGAAGTGGATGGTCTGTTGTTTCTACTGCAGGAGCTGGTGTAGTTTCAGGGAAAGGAGGCTCAATTGTTTCTGCGCCTGGAGTTGGTGTGGTTTCCTGGAACGGAGAGTCAGTTGTTTCTGCGGCAGAAGTTGATGTAGTTTCCGGGAAAGGAGGTTCCGTTGTTCCCACTGCAGGAGGTGGTGTAGTAGCCGGGACTGAAGGCACAGTTGTTACTGCTGCAGGAGCTCGAGTAGATTTGTGGATTAGAATTTCAGTAGACTTTGTTGCTGGAAGGGGCTCTCGTGTAGTAGCCGAAACTGACATTTCGGTGGTCTGCTCAGATGTCTCTGGAAACAGAGGCTGAGCAGTTTTCGGTCTGGAAGGCTCGGTTGTATCCAGGAGTTCGACTCGCGTTGTCTTCGATGTTGATATTTCTGTACTCGTCGGCATTGGAGGCGGCCTTGTCAGTGTTACTGGATGTAGAGATGTTTCAAGAAGTGGAGGAACTGTTGGCACTGGAGCTGTGACTACGGGTACTGTTGCTATTCTTGTAGTTGTTGGTGTGTTGTCAAATTCCGACTGTCCGGTTGTCTGAGGTGATGGATGTTGTGTGGTCCCTGGTGCTAAAGGCCCTTTAGTGTCTGTAACAGGGCCCTTCGTTGATTCTCGAACGGGAGCTAGTGTAGGATCCGGAATTACTTCAATAAAGCAGTCGTTATATCCCCATTTAAACACGTTTACAGCTCCACATTTAGCAATATGATTAGTGCTCTGAAATGGAGCAGAACCGCCATTACCAGTGCATGTTCCCTGCTTAATATCCGATTCCCAACCAATCGGTGCTGTAGTGAGCCCCTGAAATTGGATTTTTGCAATAGAGAACTAGCTGCTCCATTGAATGTCTTACCTTCAGTTCAAACCATCCGTTGTCTGTTTTACTGCAGTCTATTAGCAACTCTACTAGCCAGTAACTGCTACCATATCTGTTTAGTGGGTGGTATTCTTTTTTCGATGGGTCATTGGTTGTTTGTACTGTTGGTGTGCCAGCTGCCTCGGTTCCATTATATACACCTTCACAAGAAGCCCGCATAGAAGTTCTTTATACAGGAAGTCTGCAAAAGCCTACCTTGCCCGATTTCAGGTCCATCAAAATCGAGATATTTGTCCCCTATGCTCCATGCTGCATATTTGCTGCACGTCGAAGGGGTAACAGTACCGTGAATAACAGGTAGTGCGCATCTGTCATACTGTTGCTGGTAAGGAAGGACGGGACACACTAAATAAAAGCAGTTGAAATCAAAATGATTTTGCTAAGCATTAAAAACTTTTCTATGCCTCCGCTTTTTGCCTTGACATGACAATATTTATTGGCTTTTACGAATGTACGGTTGTGCCTGCAATTAAAAATTTTACCCTTTTATTTATAGAGACAGTTTCTGTGCAGCGAGAAAGTGAATGGCTTCGCCTGTAGCACCTCAATTTATGCGGCTGCGTTAACTACCAATCCATCCTCTTCATCTCTAGATAACGCTTTTGGACGTAAACATAGTCAGTTATGACAGTTACAATTTGCTGGAGTGTTCGTAAGCCTTTGAAATGTTTATGGTGGATTGGCATTGGGATATAGGCGTTACACAACATGTTACTAAATTGGTTGGACAGAAATTTGGGCGAGTTATAGGGGTGCCCAGACATTACTCAGTTTTAACAATCTTTGCTCGCTCTTTCGCCCCGATTACAATTTTCTACCATGATTAATATGCATTCGTATACCTTAGAGGGTGCACTATTAAATCATATGTAAAACAATTCATTTTAATAAGTTTGACCAAAATAGTATAGCTACTTTGGCTCTTTAATACTTTGCCTATCATTCCACAAAAATTCCAGAAGCCCTGCAAGAGGGAGTGCGAAATATTGGACTCCATTGTTCTTTGAGTAGCCCAGAGGAAATTTTTTGGAACTCTCTGGATGCCTTTGAACATTCGTCATTGCGTCCCAAAAGGAGGACGTGGCCAAGCCACGCGTTCAGCTTATAGGGACGATGAGGCACTAACGCTGCCAGAATATAGCCTGTACCTCCACTTTCACTAACACTAAAAATAGAGGGCAAAGATAAGTTTTGGGCGGCTTTTGCGCCTCATCATCTCAGCCTGCCTTGGCCACGCCTCTTTCTGGGGCAGAGTGGTGCATGTTCGAAGGCATCTAGAGTGCTGCAAAATTTTTTGTGCAGTGTTCGAAAGCCATGAACTCTAGAGGATCTAGCACACCTATCTTCAGGGTTTCAGGGATTTTCTTGAATGACTGACAAAATGTTAGCGAGGCAAAATAGCAGTGCTATTTCGCCCAAGAGCTAATAAAATGAAGCATTTTATATATAGTTCAGTAGCACACCCCAGTATATGAATGCACATTGATAATGGTAGAAGGTTGTAATCGGGTAAAGGAGGGGGTACCCAAAGTGGGTAACTTCTGGGTACCCCCATAAATCACCCAAATTTTCTCCCAACCAGTTTAGTATGCTTCGTGGTCTAATTCCCAACTTCAATTCACCGTGAAAGTTTCGATCGCCGTAGTTGTAGGGTTCGAGATGGACCACTTTCACGTCCACGATTGTATTCCGGAGGTAAAGCAACGGGATCGGCAGCCAGTGCTCCTGTTCAAAGTAGAGGAATGGCTCTATTTCGTTTAAAAATTTCGCAAAGATCGGATAACTCTTCACAAAGTTAATGTAGTGAAGAAATCGCGAACGCTTTTTCGGGGCACTGTAACTAGTCGTTAACTCACAGGTTTTTCAGAAATATTTTTGGGGCAATGCGGCTCCTTTTGGGTACTAGTACTTTTAACCATTTCCTGGTTCGTATTCTTGAAGGGATACTCTGTGCCTAATAATCTAAACTGTAAAAGTTAGAAGGAAACAATTTGGAACATGAATCAGGTAATTCCTTTTTATCGGAAGTCTTCGAATTTTTATTCAGTTTAAAAAAGCATCAAAAATTTTCTCGTTTACTTAAGCGCTCATGGTCCCACTGGGTATGTTGAGTTTTTTGTCAACTTGTTTTATGGCTGCACCTCCTAAGAATTCATACTAATAGCTTTGATAGTGTAAACAACTATTTTTCAGCTATTTTTGCCTACTCTCAACTTTCATGTGACTGGCAAGCATACAATTTAATGGCACAAATCCTTTGTGGAACTTATTTGAAGCAATCAAACAAGTCGTCAATAAAGTTCTTAGTAGAGCCTCTCGCAAATGTCTGCAAGTAGAACATCGAAGAAGATCTTTTCACCTATGCTTTCATCGCCTAAACAAAGCTGTAACAATTCTTGACGGTGCAGCATCGTGATCATCTCTGGAAAATTTTGCAGCATTATGATATGTTCGAAGGTGTTAACATGAGTCGAACTGCGCGGCGGTCAACGACGCAACCACGCGCGCAATTCGCTTAGAAACGGTAGAAAAAAGGCTTTTCAAAGCATTGAAGAGCCAAAAAGCAGAACTTTCTCCAAGGTTTTTCACCAGTAGACGAGTTCTTGTCCTAAAATTAATTTAGTACCTGCACCCGCGGCTTCTTCGATTCAAAAATTTTGACATCTAGTACACCTAGTCGGTAACTGTCGTCATCATGCGAAAGACCCACGCGTTCCTTGACCAGGAAACAGAAAATTCAGATTCCACGTTCCCCTTTCATAGAACCTGGGCTTTGTAAGAACTTCGACTTTGTCCTCTGAGCCACCCTGAGCCTGGTCCTGCGTGGCTTAAAAGACAAAGTCGAAATTCAAAGTACAGTTTTTTGAAAATTTTTGGAAACTCACTTCTTCATACATTTCCATTCGATGAAGGAGCAAAGTTACCGATAGCTTCTTGAATAAGTCAAGTACTGATTAGAACAGAAATGATCTTTTCGCTTTCTTTGTCGATGTTTTTGCTTTCTGCGTTTGCTTCTTGTGCGCTTTTTTCCCAAAAGTTGCGTAGTTTTGCGTCGTTTTGGAAAACCTGCCCACGGTTACGCTTTCAATTCATAGTTCTGTGTACAGGATAGTGAATAATTCCCAGAAATGCAGTGCACACTAGTTTTCAGTCGCATAAAAGTAAGTAGTCTGTTCAAAGGTTCGTTCTTGGATACTGCCTTGAACTGAATCGGAGGAAGAGTGTGTCGCCATGACACGAAGCTCGCTCCTATACTGGTCAAACTTTCTGAACATAGACGTAATCCTGCTTATTTGCATGTGCGAGCAGCAACCTGTAACATCCTCTATTTCTCCTACATCACCAAATGTTCGGATTTTAATTTAAAAAATTCAATCTTCGAACTGCTTGCTCCGCTGGCGTATAAAGGCGCATTGCAGTGCAGCATATGACTTCAACGAATTTCAAATGACAGTACCATTACTGTTCGCATGAGCGAGTCCACCACGGATGAAAACGTCCTGCGACGGTGCAGCATGCCTCTTGAGAAGAATCACCGTTCTTGAAAGAGTTACAGGAGGAGAGGGAGTAGAGGGCACACTTGTTTCTGTTGTTGAAAGTGCTGCTGTCTCTGAAACTGGAACCATCGTCTTTTCATGAGCAGCAGTTTGGGTCGCTGGTGGGGGTGGGAAGATGGTCGTCAGTGGTTGTTGCGGAGATGCTGAATTATAGCTAATGTTCATGATGTGTAAAGCTATTTGAACTTGTCCAGTTTTGGAGACATACATATTTTCGAAGCCAGGGATATGGCGAGAATGCCAGGTGCAACCAGAATCCTCTTCGTCATTCCTGAAATTAGCATCCCCTATAAGCGTTTATACATGGATGCAAAAATGATATTTTTAAGCTCGTGCACAGTTTGTGGCCATCCGGGAATCATTAGTCATGAAGAAATTTGTTTTTTTTCTTTCTTTAACAGCAACTTCACTAGTTACGTAAACAGAAGTTGCGAATTGCTTTGCAAAGAGGAACAGCAAAACGAGAATCCTGCTTAGCTCATCTTCAACTTTTTAGCTTGCCACAGCCTTCTTAAACGTTTGGCTGTGACGCGGCTCAATGCTAAGCGCAGCGCTGGGTCTGAAAAAGGTTAGTCGACCATTATGGTAGAGGTCGGTCGGGAGCCGGTTCGTATACATCTTATAATATTAGAACTTGCATGACTGATGGAAGGAATCGAGAGCTGGCCAAGAGTAAGGAGATACTTGACAAAATAGACACGTAATCGTTGCTCTTGCACCACTTTAGGCCTTTGAAAACGACGGATGGTCGAAACGTCAGGCCGTAAGAATAAACATTTACCGTAACAACCTCGCAGACAAAAGAGGGTATTATCATGACTTATAATAAAGCAGGAAGGGTGTTAGCATGTGTTGTGTGTGTTTGTATGCTCGTCTGCTGGTCACGAAATTCGCTAACTTTGCACAAAAGAGTTCTAGAGCGCTGAATTTTGGTAAAAGGTTGGCCCGCCGACTGTCTCACAGGTCTGCAACGTCTGAATGTTTTGGCGCACATGTACGCGAAACTACGCGCCGTAGGTGACGCCAAATTTCGCCGCGAATTCCTTTAAAGCACATATTTTCCTCTGGAGGAAACCTTCAGCCATGAAACCTTTACCGTAGATGAAAAGACGTCCTTCTACGCATCACAAACTCGTTCTTTAGCTATAACGCATATCTGCGCCATATTTCATGGCGTCAAAGAGCGGTAACGATTATAGAAGGAAGCGCCGGCCTAAAGGTATCGTATATCTGCAGTCACAGAAAGCTTAGAGGGGCAAAATTAGTGTCGCGAGTGGAGTGGGGATTGCGACATATACCTCCAACGTATCCACATTCGAGTCCGTGTTGGCGCCGAGTTTTAGGGCATTCAAAGATCACAGGAAAAAGCGTTCAAATCGAAGAAGTATAACTCTTTCCAGGGAACGATGATCGACAAAATTAGTACAGTATGCGAGCCACTGGCTGTGAGAGATATATTCAGAGTCTCTAAGCTGTAGCACATATATACTCCAGACAGTGGCGGCCGCAGAAAAATGTTTCGGGGGGG
>KN549260.1:38907-50528 GCA_000797555.1 Oesophagostomum dentatum | reverse complement strand
TGTACAAGCGAGGGTACAACAAATTGTACCAGTTATTGCTGAGAGTTTTGCATTTTAGTAAAACCGCCTCTTAACTTTCAGGAAATATGAAACAGTCCTAATAAAGGTTTTTCTAAACACTACAACTTTGTGAAGTGTTAATCAATCAGCGTGGAATTTTTACGTTATGTTCCGGTCGTCTAGTTTGTGCCGCTGCACTAGCGGTCAATTCCCTCACTTTAGCTCGAGAACATGGCACTGCACGTACAAGTAGTCAATATCAAATAATACAGTTCCGCCAGAAGTAATCCCTGCAGTCGAACTTTTTACGATTGACTGCTACTGGGTTGTAAACCACAGAGCAATTCTAGAACATCTGGAAAAATTATGCTGAATTATGGGGGAGGCCAGAAGTGACCCACTTTTCACCATTTTTATCTTTCCTTTCGCTCTGTTTACTATTTAGTAGGCGGTAATATATCTTGGAGTTTGTGCTACTAAACTATAATAGTATAAAGCACTGCATTTCAACAACTATGAACAGAAACAGCGTTCCTAAGTTGGCTCTGTAATATTCATCTATCAGTCAACAAAAATTTCCGAAAACGTGTAGAGATCTCAAGCACTCACAGGGAAATTTTTGAAAGTTTCTAGATGGTTTCGATAAATGCCGCCACGCCCAAAAAAAGGGGCTCAGCCAAGAGACTATGAGGGCAAAAGCCTGCCAAAATCTTGCTTTTCTTTCATATTTTAGGAGGCCTCTCCAGAGGGTTTCAGAAATTTTTCTTGATTGACCGGCGAGTTATTAAGGAGCACTCTTATCACTAGTAATTTTATTTCTGTTTAGAATTTTTAAAATGCATTAACCGTGACCGTGCTCTATAGCAAGCGACGGAATTGGCCATCAGTGCAGCAAACAAACTAGACTGCTGAAGCCATAATATAATACCCGCACTGTCGTTTGGAAAAACGACGCGATGTCGGCGATGTCGCGTTTTTTGCGTCGCCTTGGAATACCTCGCTTAGAAAAAGGAAAAATAAATAATTCTTATATCTTCGTGATCAGCAGATGATGACCTATCTATCTGTGCCCTTTGTTTTCACATCAGAGCATGCGCAAATAACTGGCCCAAATAACCAAATAACTAACTGGCCCAAACAATAAATAGCAAATAACTGGCCCAAATTTTGCGGCCGTAATTACCTCAAGTCGCCCTGATACGCCGTAGGTGATATCACACCTCATTAACTGAGTCCTAGATGGTTCGCTGCAGTGCCCATAGGTATTTTATCACTTTCGCTATAAAAATTAGCCGATTTTTTTGCACAAGTATGTTAGTAAAATGCACTACCAAACAGATTAGATCCTGCTTATCATAGCTGTATAACTTTCATGAAAATGAAGTGATTTATAAGGATGCGACGCAAAAAACGCGACATCGCCGACATCGGGTCGTTTTTCCAAACGACAGTGCAAGAATTGTGTATCAAAATTTCACATTGATCGGTTATTCCTCAGCAAACTTATAGTGTTTAAAAATATCGCGAAGGCTTTTTTGGAGACGACACAAATATACTTTACGGTTTTCTTACATATTTGTGAGCTGCAAGCTAATTTATTAGTAGGAAAAGATGTACGCTAGATAAAGAGAAGATCAGCCGCTTCAGAAACGGGATACAAGGGATTGTTTGTAGAGTTGCCAGCAACTTTTCTCGAATGTGTCCAGCTTTTCTCGAGTGCGTGTCGGTTAATGTGCTCTCTAGTATTCTAACATTCGTCTCACTTTCTTAGCACGCAGTGTATCACTTTATGTGCTCAAAGTCCATTTTTGGAGGTACCACGAAAACTCGCATATTCGCTACGCTAACAACGTGTTGCAGCTTTGTTCTGAACCCCGAATGCTCAGCATTACAGCACATGGTTGAAGAATAAAAAAAAACTCACGTCTTCTCTCAAGTTCTTCATCCCCTGCTGTATCGCCTTCAAATCATCTGGCCACATATGTTTCGATTCATGAAAACTATATGGAAGATGCTGATTAGAGACCATGCAAATTTGACCATGCTATGTTGATAAGAAAACATACCAAAACCCAGCCACTCCAGTGTCAATGAGATGATCAAGATATTCAATAAGCTTTTTTTGAACAATAGGTTTACTTTGATCCAAGTCAAGAAGCCCGCGGACTCTGCAGTTCCTAACCTAAAGAATTACGCAGATACATAAATTTTACCTTGTTTCATTAAATATTCTACCCTCGACGCGCTCTTCCTGTAATCGTCTGGCTTGACGTTTTTTGAGCACTTATTGTCGTTGAAGTCAATTTTGGAATATGGGACCTGAAATAACCATAAGCGCATGTGCGGCTCGTAGAAGTACGATATAGTTACTAACTTCGGGAAATTCTAGCTTTCCCTCCATTCCATTGTAGAACGAACCACCGCTACTGTTTCTTTCATCTACGCCTTGTTTCTGTCCAACCATAACCATGTTGTTTAAAACGACTTCGACAACAATTCTAAGATACAGTGAAATCTGTGAAATCTTTGCTTAATCAGTTGCGTATCCGCACTTTGAAGTGCTACGACAGAGGTGTGCGACTCGCTGAAGTCGTGCATGTGTTCAGAGTTAAAGGCCACACTCGCGAAAAAAATATTTTTGAGACCCTTGCACTTTTCGAATGCCTTCCGCTAGACTTGTCCAAAGCCAACATAAGAGTGCACAAAATTTAAAGTTCAGCCGAAAACGCGCTTGGCCAAGCTAGAGAAGTGGAGGAGTTGTCCGCTGCTCGCGAACTACGCGAATCTTGGGACAATCGAACGTGGACAATTAGGCTTCTTCCCTGTGTTGCATAGAGGGGGACTAGTGCAGCACATATCTCTTGTTTTCTTATGCGTAGGCTCGTTGTAGAAACCCGAGTTTGCTGTTTGTGTGAATTTATCTTGGGGACATTTATAATCGTTAAGGTTCCTGTCATCGAAATTTTCACTAGATTTCGCTGATGTTTTGGATAATTGAGAGCACTTGTTTTTACAACTAACTTCTCCTGAAAGTTCGTTTTGTGATACACCGGCTATGTGGTGCTCTTCCTGTAAACGGGACAACTCGTCCTTCTTCTTGCACATACAGATTTTCGGCATTTTCCCTCTAAATTATAAATTTTATGCATTTTTATTTTGGCTTTGCACAAATCTTATGGAATGTATTCTAAAAATGCAAAAATCTCAAAATTCTTTCTTTTTTCCGCGGGGTTGCGTTTAAAGATAATATACCGTAATTTCTGAGTCCCCTATTTAAAAAAAACTGCAAATTTTGTTCAAATATTTTTAGCCATCTTTGATCTCTGCTTCAAAATGCAATGTTAAGTCTCAATCGGAAATTGTTGCTACGAACGTCGTGCCTTGCTGCTTTAGTTCGTTATGTACGTATAAAGAACAGGAAATACAGAAAGCATTTATGTCGACACACCTTATACCTACTTTGTTGCATCTATCAACCATGTCTCTAAACTGCTCTTCGTTTCCGCTTCTTGAGATAATCTTGTAGCTAACAGGCTGATATCTGGAATAAGACAAATACCCTCTCAGAATACTTACCGTGAAGGCCAGCCCACCTTACCCACCATGGCATATCCTTATTTTGTGTCAGCGTGATGTGTTCATTGGGCGGTGAGATCTAAAATCTGATTTCTAGGTTCCTATAACTAGTTTTCTGGGCTTTCCTGATAGTTGTTTGACAGTATCGTAAGTATTTCATTTTTTTCTGACCTGGACGGCGCCGTAAGCAAAATGTTGTAGGAAGTTTTCACACTCGTTGGCTATATCAGTCCATTTCCATTCAAACAAATGCACCATGGTTGGACGATTCCACAAAGTGTTAGGATCGTCATACCTGAAAAATGTACGGCACCGTAGTCTCCTAGTCTCCTATTTAGACTTCTGCATAGTACTTACAGATCTGCAGCAACTCCTATGAACAGAAGATATGTGGCCAAGAGTAATGTACCCATACCTAAAGAAACTTTTATCGTGTTTTATCGTGTTTGAGGCAAATAGTTGCAGAAAGGTTAAGGAATAATTACTAGCTGTTATGTGTACTGTATTGCAAGATAAAAACAACTTGTATCAATGCCATTATAAGAAAAATTGGTTTTGAAAGCAGGGCAAATGTAGCAGTGGGAATCTCGTTCTAAAATTGTGGAAAAATTCATCCTCGTAGTAAATTTTTAAAAGTCCTATTCATGTTTTATAAAGTCCTCATATTTTTTGGCTGCCTTGTTCCTGCAATATCAGATGAGTTATTATCTGGAAAGAAAGATACATTGTGGATGGCATGTCCACAGCGGCAACAGTAGCAGTACGCGAGAACTGGCTTAACAGATAATGAGACATGATTTTCGCTTTGCACCTATTGGCGCAAATGCATTAAATAAATACAAGGAACCAGAAGATCTTGATAAGGAAGGCAATATATTACGTCTTCTCCAGAAAAAATAGGCACCTGTCTTTGTAAAGGAGGCATTATCAGTAAAAAATGGTGCTCTGTTCTCCATGATAACGACTGTAACAAAACAGCCACACGATAAATGATGTAAAAACCGTGACCTTTTGGCCAGCTCTTCTCCAATTCTTACATCCACAGACAATAATCATAAAAATTAAGAACAAAAGAGTGCATAGAAAGAAAAGTACTTTGAACTTTAAACGAAAAACCTTGCTCTTCTGAAAACCAACAGGGAAGGCATACTGCACATTACAAACATCTATACGAACATGGCTGCCACATCGAGGCTCACTGTCACCTGACATTCTGTCTACCCTTCATTTCAGATGAATCAAGCGAAGAAATACGGTAGTGAATTCCAAATCGGGTCTGCGAGAGGCTCTGAGACTCGGTGAAATATCAACTGCTACTCTGAAGTAGCGCTTAATTCGCAATCGCACGAGTAATAAATTCTGAGGAACAACAGATTGTGTAATTCGCATAGCTTCCTGGCAGGGCGATCGTATGCACCCAGAAGTTAGTCTCTATAATCTGCAGATTCTGGGGGGATGAGCATATTGGCGAGACGGGGGCCCCCTCTGTCTAAAGTTCCAGGAAGGTTCGCGCAGATCTAAAATGCTGACCCCGCTAGGAAGCGCAGAAGAATTCGAGCTTAACCTCTCCATGGCACATGTGGCTGAAATATCTGGTAGTAGGACCTTGAAAAGGTTTTATATAGTCGGGGGAATCCAAAAATGAACATAAAAGGCGAAAATGCATTGCCATTGTCCGAATTCGCTGCATTTATAGTGCTTGTGGTTTAGACGTACACGGCTTAAAAGTCAGGCCGAAGCCCGTCAAAGCGCTACTACGCTCCATACTTATAACCTCTGAGGAAGGGTAATAAATCTCGTCTGTTCGTTACTTTCCAAGCTCTGACGAAGGCAATAAGCTCCAAACATTAGCCGAATAAAGGTATATATAAATTATGGCGAAGGATAGGTCAACTGGCTGCTTAGTACATATTGATTTCATTCTTATAAACAAACACTGCTATGTGATCACGGGTAGTGCTCTTTGTAAATAGAGAAATGTCCAAAGGTTCTGTTTGAGCCGAAGCAATAAAATGATTTCTGGTAAAAACGAAACTGAGGGTTTATTGAAATTCATTATCCAAGAAAAATTTTGCAGGAATATAATCCACATTTTTGAAGAAAAAATTCTCGAATGAATAATAAATAATATCAGTTTAGGCATTACGGAAAAATGGTTTGTGATTATCAGTTCAGGCAGTGTTCGGACCTCCTCGCAGATGAGGGTTTACTAGTCTGCTCATAATATGTGGACGCACCACGACTCTGAACATAAAGTAATTACGGGTTCTGCAAATGTTCCGAAGACGGCTAGCCGTTGGAAGTTCCGCAGAACCCCTGTACACTGCTCTCGCGTTGCATTGTAACTTCGGATGTCAGTAAGCCCTGCTGAAGGGTGAGGTTTCGCCGAAGCAAATTTAAAAAAATGTGACAAGAACTAGCAGCGTTGAAAAAAACTTCTGGGAAGGCAGTAGAACCTTTTCCCTGACGTCGCTTTCCGTGGAAATTCCGGAAACATCGGTTTTTTTAATGCTATACGCAAACCTAGGGTCCATAGAACGTCAGGAAAATCCGGAGATTTTCCTGGGCTGCTGTGGACTAGTTCTCGGAAAAGAAGACAGGATTCTGCGACTTTAACCTGCTGTGTTACTGCTGCAACACCGGCGATTCTTGACAAATTGTAGAACATAGGTGAAGATCAGTAGTACAGAAAGCTGCATTTATTAACTGTACAATCTTGCGACTGCAGCTGTTAGAATTCAGGTGAGGAGAGAAACATTGCTCCCAATAATGTGCTGAGAGAAACAATTTACAGCGATTTGTAAGAGAACTAAGAGAACTGTACTTCAACGTTGCATTCAATTTTGAAGTCGTTTTTGGTCATGGAAACAATAAAGCGGGTAGAAATGGAATAGAATATGGAAGCTTGGTGGTACTACTAGGTAACAGAGAAAAAAAACCGCTGGCAGTCACATACGCACTAATCAATCAAACCTAGAAATTTGTGCAGTTCTGAGAATGGCTCTTCTATACTTTCAAAGTGTCTATGAAGCAGTCGTTTGATTCCCACTGGAACACATTCACTGCGCCACACTTCGCGATGTGGTAAGTACTCTGGAATGGCGCTGAAATATCGATGCCTCTGCAGCAGCCAGCCGCCATTTGGTGCAAGGAAGCCCTAAACAATACGATTTTGTCGCGTTTATTGCCGGAGCTTCCCAAAACTTACCTTGACCTCCAACCATCCGTGCTCATTTCTACTGCAATCCATGGATAGCTCTTCCAACCAGTATCCAGGGCCGTACTTGTTGTAAGGTTGATATGCAGGTTTTGACACAACATTTGTCGACTGGACTAATGGGGTACCAGATGCCACTTTGCCGTTGAAGAGATCTTAGCAGAAGTATCAGCACAAACGAAGAAGTGAAGAGAAATACTGCGAGGTAAGCATACCTTGTGTGACTTCTGCTCATCCAAAGTCGACGTAATTATCATCCACACTCCAAGCTGGATATTCTCTGAATGATGCACGCACTATAGTCTCATACTTGGTCGGAATTGCACTTTTATCAGTCGCTTGTTGATACGGAGTAGATGCACAGTCGTCAATATGGATGTTTGTACACATTTATTACCGTAGATGATTCAAACTGTTCCTTTGTTTTCTTACTATTAGCATTTTTCTGTGCGCCGTATTTGCTCCAACTACATTCGAAGGCTATCAATTCCAAATCAATGTCTATCACACAACACTGACAACTGGATTCACCGACTTCGTCTGCATGAGGTTTACTATATTTCGCCGCTTAATAAAGCTAGGTTCCTATTTTACACCAGTTAGTAAAGGCAAACTATTTTCAGTGCTATTTTCGAAAAGTTACCATTTAATTTTAAAGGGTTCCCAAAGTTGCACTTCCTTCTCTTCACCAGTCGCGGCAATTCGCCAATTCGTCGCTAGCGTATATCATTATATTGCTTAGCACATTTTGCTGCACAATGAAGCTTTGCAAGACTTTCTAAACGGAAAGAGAGGAAAGGAAGAAAAAGAGACACGTGTTCTGTAGGTGAATTTTGAATACTTTTGCCACTCATATACCCAAAAAATTTAACAGAAATTTAAAATCACCAGAGATTACTTATTATTGTCTCTTTATCTCTTTGTTTCCTTGTTTCCTTGTTTCATATTTTTTAAAAACTTAGTAATTACAATAGAACTAGAACTGATCTGACAGCAAGAAGCAAATGAAAAAAAATTTAGACGCTCAATAACTGAGTATTTAGTAACTAACACGTGTTTTTTAAACAGTTAATTTTTCCTGCATATCCAGTGTTTTACTCGTATTATAGGTATCCTTTCTTCATTAAAAAGCTTGGACCTTGCGGATTACGAAAAGGAAAAAATGGCTTTTTTGCGCAGGAATGAATAAAAAATAAAAACATGGGAAATGTCGAAAGATTATAGTAGGGTAGAGTAGACGCTCCTATTTCTAGCAACAATGAGTGTAAGAGGTGGAATTTATTTTTTAGACTTCTAGAATAAACAAAATAACTTTCACTTTGGAAGAATTGCTACAACCTTGCATATTTAGGCGTTTCCCGATTTTATTTTAAGTAATTCCGAAACATGAACCAGTTGGCTTCGATAAACAACCCATTCTTGTGCATTTTTACCCCTATTTCTTTGCCTTGCTGCTTCTCTAAGCTCAAATTCATGTTTGCGCCCTTCTTTTGTCATACTTTTTCTTATGAATATGTTAGTGTGACCAGCGTTTTGAAGAAGTCGCGCATTAGCTACTTTTTGCGCCAATAGAATGAGGACTGCACTACAACTTTGACAAGGCGCAAACGATATGATCCTTCTTTTCTATTCAGTAAATCTTAGATGGGACGCAGTCAACATCCACAACATCAAGTATTTCGTATATTTTGCTGTCAAGGTATATACTCCTCTTGGACGCTCGCAGATTTTCAGCGGGTTCATCAGTTCGCTTATAACCAAACTCCGCGACCGCTTATCCGCTGCATTAACTTCAGACAACTCCTCAGCAATTTTTACTGACAAAACTTCAAGCATTTGCTGGATTACTGGGTCTTTATTTCTTTCCGTAATGGCTGTAATAAGTTCGTGCGTAGAAAGGTTAGCAAAGTTACATCCAGCACCAACTGTAGCTTTGTCACTACTAGCTTTTGTTACTACGGAGAGTTGAGATCTTTCACCTACTGCAGCTCCATTATTTGTATAGTTTTTCGGACGAAAAATTCTGGCACAATGTACGCATTTCATCATAAGGACAGTCAGATATAAATCAGCAGTTAAAGTCAGGGATCGGACTGCTTACTGCAAAATATTAAAAGAATCGCAACTGTTCATTTGTAATATCTTCAAATTTAATTCGCCATCTAGGATGTTGGGTGGAATATTTTTTCACCTTACGTTTTGACACACCGCTTTCTTCAAAGGCCTGAAAGGGAGGGCAGTTCTTTACATATGTCACCGTAGTGTCAAACGCCTCCCCACGCTTTAGAAATTCTAGACCTTGTTTAAGGCACAACGCTGTGGACGCAAGGAAAAAACATGAAGATTGTTTATCTGAAACGGAAATCGAGAACTCAATTTTCGGAGTCTTCGAACGGAATATCCACGTACTGGAACAATTTTTGAGTATAGTATGCTCCCAGTTTCCTTCTGTATTATTTTCTAAAGAGCAAATTTTTGGGGAATATTCTTCTCGTTTCAAATAATAATGCTTTCCCAACTAGGGAAGAACGATAAGGTCATGGTACAAGATCTGCAAAACTTTGTCGAAGCATCAAAACCATGCAGTATGCGCTTCTATAATCCTCCATGTTCTGCTCTGGTAAGTAAACATACGCACCTATCGACTACCGTACGACCCCTTGTGACAGTATAGGTTTTTTACATTATTTTTCAAGGCACGGTTAACGCTTTAGTGTACAAGCCGTGAAGCAAGCATTGGAAAATCGAGAAGAATAAGTTCCACGTTCTTCTTTGAACCTGGGCATGCTAGATATTTCAAATAATAATGCTTTGCCAACCAGGTTTTTACGGCGAATCCTTTATTGGCCTAACTTTTCGAATAACTCATTTTCATCAGAGGCTTGAAATGGATGCCAGCTTTTGACTTGTAAAGTTACGCCATCAAACATCTTCGCTTGCTCTGCTATGCCCACTTCGTCCAAGGTGTAGCTCAGCGAGAAGAGCACTGATGCCAGAGACACCAACCTTGGAAACACCGATCTTCGCTACGTCCGCGCAGTGTGGAAGCTACAGGCGTTACTGTGGATGAGCTAGCAAAGTTGGACTTTATACGTCAGCTTATCGTTCACATAACGATAGAAATGAGAAGGTCACTAGTATTGATACACATTCATTTCTACCATTCATGGTAGGACTTTTTGGATAGATCACACTGCTTCTATTGCTTTTCTTTCACAAATTTCAGTTTCGTACCCCAAAATTTGACACTTCACGTCAAACTCTTCGCCGTCGTGTACCTCCATTTTATGCTTTCCCAACGGTGATCCTACATTTCTTCTCTTTTGTTCCGGCTAGATGTTCGCTAACTCGTACGCTTAGAGTTCTAGCTGCCTCACCGTTGTAAATCGCATTGCATCTCAAGCACTCTAATTCGTAAATAACTCCCATTTTTGTGCAGTCTCCTGTTTTGTCAAAACGGCAAACCACGCATTGCTTTGATATACATTCTACAACGTAGATCCTGTTTCGTATCAGTTGCTTCTTAAGAACATCACTGCGAATGTTAACCAGGATCACATCGTCCTGTAGATGGGCGCGTGCATTGCATTGTCTTATTGCTGCATTAACTTTATCCGAAATAGACGGAATACAGAGTGGGAGTTTGCTCGAGAATGAATCAGAACTCTAAGCGTACGAGTTAGCGAACATCTAGCTGGAAAAAGGATAGGAATTGTAGGATCACCGTTGGGAAAGCATAAAATGGAGGCACACGACGGCGAGGAGTTTGAAGTGAAATGTCGAATTTTGGGGTACGAAACAGACATTTTGAAAGAAAAGCAATAGAAGCAGCGTGGATCTATACAAAAACTCCTGCCATGAATGGTAGAAATGAATGCGTATCAATAGCTAGTGACCTTCTCATTTCTATCGCTATGTGAACGATAAGCTGACGTATAAAGTCCAACTTTGCTGGTTCATCCACAGTAACGCCCGTAGCTTGCACACTGCGCGGACGTAGCGAAGATAGGTGTTTCCAAGGTTGGTATCTCTGACATCAGTGCTCTTCTCGCTGAGCTACGCCTGGACGAAGTGGGCATAGCACAGCAAGCGGAGACGTTTGATGGCGTAACGTTACAGATCAAAAGCTGACATCCATTTTCAGGCCTCTGGTGATGACGAGTTGTTCGAAACGTTAGGTCAATAAAGGATTCGCCGTAAAAACCTGGTTGGCAAAGTATTATTATTTGAAATATCTAGCATGCCCAGGTTCAAAGAAAGATGAACGTCGAACTTACTCAGCAATCAAAGAAGTAGAAAAAAATTCAAATAAGCATCAATTCATAAATGCAAGGAGAAGAGTTGAAAAAGAAACATCTTGACCTAATCAACATGAGATGTATTTGGAAATGAATGGAAAAATGAAGAGATTGTAATGAAGCTTGTTTTACGTCATCTGATTGGCCAATAAACTGCTTTCCGTCATTTTACCACATCTCGGTCGAAAATGAGTTAGCTCGTCCATTTCCGCGCAAACAGCATTTCGTCGCCGGGACGTTTCTCGGGGATAGCATCGCTTTTGTTCGTTTCTCGTGTCGTACTAGTGTCGTACATCTTCAGAGCTATACTTTAAGCACAAAAACGTATATGCTGGTTTTGTGCGTACGCTGCCTTTAAAGACAGCGTTCCATGAAATCAATTTCCTGCACATTTGGTGTCAAGCTGTGCATATGGGTAACTTTTAACGACTGCAGAAATTTCGACAGGAAATTCCCAACCGTTCTGGAGAAAGTGGCAGGGGGGCGGGGAGTTTTTTGTTGTATTTGATGGGTGGGGGTGTGCGAAAGGA
>KN549260.1:0-16629 GCA_000797555.1 Oesophagostomum dentatum | reverse complement strand
TGTTCAATTGGTGCAATATGTAGCGGAGCCTGAAACAAAGTTATCAGTTGTGTTCATAAATCCTCAGCCTCTACACTCTCAATCTCCACTTGCACAAGTTATACCTGCATGAGTGCTTCCTAAGCACTAACTGGTAGAAGCCGAAGGTGTCACCAACGAGCATCATTTTGCTTGGTCACGTTTGGAAGGTACCGTATAGGGAAAGCTGCGACGTAGAAGAGATAAATGGAACGTCTACGTCAGTGTTAAGTGCCAGTACAACGCTGATCGAACAGGAAGTAACCCGCATCAAAATGATGTGAGGTGTCGACGAACGAATTAACTTCAGCTTGAGAGTGATGTAATTAGCAAGACACCGGGAAAGCTAGTTCTTGAGACTGCTTGGATAGTTTTACTCTTTCCTCGATGTCTTCAACTTCAATGAGAGTTCTTAAGAGAACCATGGACGTTTCCAAGAAAAATAAGTACGATTTATCAATCAGTCCTCTCATGACAGTGCGTTTGATTTATCCGGATGAATCTGAACCTCTATAATTACTGAATTTTAACATATAGTTATTGCTATCAGCTGATGTGTGATTTTAGTGAGCACACATAATCGGTCGAAAGTAGAGAGTCAACGAGAATTTTACAGTTTCCAACAGCCGAGTCGGTGAGCCTATTGCTAACAGCCACTGCAAAATAGGCAAAAAACTTGTAATGTTGTTATAAACACGAAGAAAACAGCGTCGTACTAATCCAAAGAATTTAAGAGTTTACAACATTATTCTGTTTTGTTGAGCTATGCCTAACTGTGCTTAACTGGTAGCGTTAGGAAATGATTAGAAGAAGAAACGACTGAAAGAGTGCGTATTTCTTGAAATTTTCTTCAAAAACTCCGAATTTTCAAAAGCGCTTCAAATATGCTTGTGATTTGCGGAGACGATATGGATATATATGAGATACTTGAGAACTTCCTCCAATGACGCGGAACTTTTTTAGTATCCAAAATATTCCGGCTGTGCTCTGAACTCTTTTGCCGGTGGAACCGTTTACTCCATTCTGTCAAACATTTTGATATATGGCATTTTGTTTTATAACTTTTTTTGTTTTATATGTTTTTTTACTTTTTTGTTTTTTTGTTTTTTTTACAGTTGTAGGTCATAAAAATTGGCAAGCAAACGAGAAGAAATATTGAGTCATTTTAAAAAAAAATGGAGTGGTCCTCAAAGAAAAATTCCAGGAAAATGCTAGTCAAAGCAAATGAAACTTATATGCACATAGCTCGGTTCGAAATGTGAGGATATCATAAAACTCCAAGCCCTATCCTCACCTTGACACTGTTTTTGTCGTATATCTAGAGATAGCAGAAGTTTTATAACGTTTTCTTTCGGCACGTGACTGCACTACGGTAATTTTTAAAAGCAGATAATGTGACTGGCGAGCGGCATCTGTCACCAGTACAGATTAACCCAGTGGATGGAAACAACGTTACAAACATTCTATAGGTTGTTGTGAAGCTAATATCGAAAGATTGAAAAAGTTGTAAGCACGCAAAGGACAGGAGGAAATGTTCTGAAGCTCAGTGCGAAATTTTCTCAAAACATGCGTTCCTTCGACCTGAAGAAAGGATGCAGGCGGAAGCTTTATGCGAAAATGAGTCACTTAACGTCGAATTAGCGATGTGGCTAGACGTCGGCGAAGCGTAGTGGTAGCCAAATTCGCATCCTCAAGACTATTTGGCATCCAGAAGCGATGGGTTGTCCAGGCAACCGGCTGATAATCTGCTCTGCCCACTCATCATCACTTAGTTTTCGAGCATCCGCGAAGCCGTGCCTATTGACCGGCAGTGTCGATGGAAATTAGTGTGAGCCAATTGACGTCAGCCATCAACCCGGATTCCGCGTTAATTACGTGGACTAAATATAGGGTTTCGCAGAGATGCAGAAAAAACTGAGGCAGTTATTACCCGAGTGATTCTTCGAACGGCATGATAAAGGGAACACCCAAAAAAGTTTTTTTTCTGGTCAACTTCTACTACCTAGTCAGGGAGGCCGATCGAGATGAGTTGCCTAAAACCTAACGCAGCTTTGAATGCTGATTTCAAATCGGGTATGCGAATCTGCGAAACGCTCTTCCAAGAATAATTGGGAACGATCACAAATACCTTGAAAGCACAGTTTTCACAAGAAGAAAGCGTGTTGTCCATGTTAGGGCACACATACGAACCGCTAGGCTTGCAAATGTTGAACTACTTAATATTTTAGCATTCTACAGGTCACCGCAAGCTTTTTTAGGGAAAACTGCGTTCTTCAAAAGACACACATTCTCTCGAACTTCTTCTAAGATACGCATTTAGCAGATTTGGAAAGCAGATTCAAAATCGGCCTTTGAAGCTGCATTTGCATGGATCTTTCCTCGATCGGACACCTTGACCAAGTACGTGTCCCTCGTTGGTGTTCTTAGGCTGTAATATACATAAGTTCTTAGAGTTTTATCAAACTTTTTCGTGGATGCACAACGCGCACAAGCTGGCACTTCAGAAGCCGAGATCTTTGGCTCTGCTTTCCTCTCATTGTGGGCGCCGCGCAACTTTGGATGAGATATTTTACTGCTTAAGCGACACAACACATATTCCGTGCAGTGGATGTGTTATCGCAGAGAATTCTTACGAGAAATTCGTGTGCACGGACAAGTGGCTTACCCGCGAGGTTGCTCGTCAGGCCACTAGTACTTTCAAAAACAGCAAAATAAGAAAAACTTTTTCCTCCATGAACGCCGAAAGCGTGGACCAATAAAACTCGTGACTACAACTAGTAGAATTTATGCCGGAGCAGGTTGCAACGCTTGAAAAAATTGTCCTCGCACTTGAAGCAGTTGCTGCTTTTTTCAGCTTCCTCTGCTTAGGAATGAGACGTTCTTATCATCTTCAAGTCACATAAAACCCCTATAAATGTTCACTCAATGAATGGTTACCTAATCAGTTGTAAAAAGAGCTGCTGCTGAGAAATTATACTACTCGTGAACTAGTCTTTAGAGGCAATTGTCCCTGTGTTAGTAATAGAACTGAGGCAGTGTTCTAGTAAAGAAATCTTTTAAAGCATTACGGCATTACTTACTCTAAAAACACTCTCGTCAAACTTTGATCATTGCGCAAATATCGGTCCTTATCGGAAACTCCTTCGTGAAGCGAGTATGTTAAAATATATTTTTTAGAGCTGTTGAGGCAAATTCTCTTCGTCAAAAACAGGCTGCGTGTATACGCAAGGTGGGCGGAATATATTAGGTTGACACGAAAGACTTGCAAGATTTTACGACAACTTTCCACACCTTCACATGCTTTTTTACGATATAGTTCAATTGACATCATAAATAATGTTTATAGTAGCAAATTTGCTCCTTCATATAAGAAATAGTTTTCAAAATTATCAATGAATTGATATTGGTCAGCGCATCAAAATTTGTCGATGGGCTTATTTTTGAACAGAGCCGAACTTCGCTGAGATGTCGCCGCTCATATGGACTTTCGCGTCTGCCACCATAATAGTTAGGCATTCGAAAATTACTAAATGCACAATCGGGGCATGCCAAAGGCGCTAAGCGAAAAGAAGCAGAATGGTTGAAAACTTGACTTCGCGGGATCGCAATGAAATTCATGCCACTGCAAAATATGGAAGTTCATGGTCTTCGTGCGGAATGATAAAGCGAGATGAACGGGAACACGCAACACTATGGCATGAAACTAAGAATTTGTCGCGCAAAAATGACGACCACCTAGGGACTTTTTTACAACCTGTTTGATTGCTTTTAGTCAGTTCCATACTTCGCTATGAAGCTGCATGTCTTTTCTTCGATAAAATGGTCCTATGAAAGTAGAAAAATACAAAAGGTGGTTACCGAAACAACTTTTAGGCGCACTTCAGTGCTGTGCGTAGTAGGTGGCAAATTTCTATATCCTGCTTAAAGCATCTAAACAAAGTGACCGAAAAGAAAAACTTTAGAGAAATGCTCTGTGAGCAATGCGAGACGGAGCGGCTGTAAATCTGCAACTAAAACCCTGTGTAGGTACGTGTGTTACACTGCGTTGTCCAAAGTAATTATACGAAATAACGTACCGCTACTATGAGAAGCTGCATAATACAACCTAGAAACAAAACAAAAGGACAGAGTTGTGATTCGTATTCTATACAAGTAACAAATAAGTTCAGTAAAAATTAAAACTCTAATTTTAGCCAGACAGAAGTGGAGATTTTGTCTTTTGCTAACCAGTTAACCTCCTGAACTCGGTGGAATAATACCGAACGGGACCAACTCTATTTTACAAGTAATCGCCTCAGTAGAAAAACGCCGAAGCATGAAAGCACTAGTTTTTGCTTAGCCGAAGTTACGACGTTAGAAAATTTGCTTAATTACTCTTTAAAATAAAGGAAAATTAGACTTTTTTGCAGATGCATTCTGTAACGTTGATATATTGGACAGGTAGAAAATTTGTACGAAAAAGGTTCTGCACTATAATCTGCTTTATTTTGCGGAAAATGCTAAATTTCTGGTGATTTTAAAGCACACTTAGGCGAGCTTTCCGACACCGTAACTCCGGCTAAACAAAAGGTGTGCCTTCATAGTTCAGTGTTTTCCTACTACTGGGGCAATTACCTATAACATAGAGTTGGTCCCTCTGATATCGGTCCACCGAAATCAGGAGGTTTCCTGGAAAAAAAGCACCATAGTTTATAGCTAGCACAGAGAGCGAGCAGATCACAATTTCAAAACGGCAAAGTACGCCAAGTTGTAGAGAAACGTAGCCTGCCCAATGTTTCCCGTTATTTATTTATTTTTAGTACAATAAAATATGCTAACAGTTGTTTTAATTGTAGGCGATTTTGAAACTCAAACTCGCGAGAGGCAACTGTCGCGACCATTACCTCTCGCAGGCAATGAATGTGCTGCCGCCAGTTACAATATGTATAAAATTTCATCGTCGTCCGAAACTACAAGTTTTATGGTAAGTTCCAATGCCTAGTTATTTGCCATGCAGCGCTCTAGTTCAGCGCACTTCAACGGTGGATGTGCGCTTTAAACTATTATTTTTCTGCGAGGTTGATTCGAGCTCACGCAGTTGCCAGAAGCGTGTCCACAACTTGTCAGAGAAAACGGTGCAAATCCGTTGCAAAGCGTTTGCGTCGGATTAATTCATCGTGTAGCAACAGCGTGCGGTATGTTGCAAGTATGAAGAACATACAACGTCAATCTTTGCCACATATTTACATATATAAGGTTGGCCAGTAAGTAGTTGCACTGTACGAGTATTTTTAATTGATTTTATAAAATAAGATGTTCCAGGTCGATTCTAAGTCTAATAAGCCTTATTACCAACATAGCAAAAAACAAATACACAGGAACTCAGACCGCCAACAACTAAAAGCGGCCTTAATGTGTTGTCACCCAAAATTAGACCTCGTCGCCCCTTTCGCACTTTTTTGCAGTCAGGAAGAAATGCGATGATGTGATCGAATCGCAGTCGAAAAGAGCTGAGGTAAAGATGTTAGGTGCGTGAGATTAGCGGGTTCTAGCTTGATTCTTTAGCTTTCTAAAAATCGATTCTCCCGAAATTTCCATATTTTCAGGCTCTATAAGAGTGTGTTTCAAAATTTTGCATTTCATCACCACAAAAACGAAAGCAAACTGTATTGCTATTATGCATAAGCATAGTCCCTGGCAGGAGGAGCCTATAGCCGCATACGCGACTCATTCGTTAACTTCCAGATCAGCGCAGCCAAAAATATCGCAGTTTTGAAGGAGTTTTCATTTCAATTTTTTTCTCTTGATAGTCTCGACTTTCGCCAACATTTTTAGCTTTATAATATGGCGCATTGCCGCTAAATGCATTATAAAATTTTTCGTTCACAGATGTTCCACAGATGTTTATAATTGTTCTCCTGTGATATTTAAAATAAGCACAGATAGAGCAGCTTTTTGAAGGACCAAATTGGAGAAGAAATTATTTTCCAAAAATGCAAGTAGCTGTGTAGTGGCAATATAAAGATATCATGTGCTTCTGTTTTGCCTACGAGAAGCACATGATATCAAGAACAAAATGCCGAGGTTCTATAATCAGAGAACTTATGATTTGATGCAATATAAAGATTTAAAGTCACGTGTTCTTTTTTCAAAAGCCATCTGATTTGCTGAAAAATGTCTTCGCTTTTGCAAAGAAATTTCTGCTGAAATACTAGTGCAATTACACTTTCTGGGCAGGCTAGTACTAACCAAATGTTGATTTGCGTGTCTGCCATATGCTTGGGAGAAAAGAGGCCTGACTTAGTGAGTTCCCAAAGTCGAAAAGGGCGATTTCAGAACGAATGGTACCTTTAGATACATTTTACTAGCATACTGTTTTACTGTTAAGCATTATCGATAATTGCTTCTAGGGATGTATTTATAAGGAGATGATAATTTCCCAGCAATAGCATTTTTGTATCCTAATTGCGAGATCGAAGGCGCATTCACAGGCATGCATATGTCCCTATGTCTTTTAAATGATTTATTACTAAGTGATTATAGCTTTTTCGAATGAACTTTACACTTCGGTGCAGCACTGACCAACTGTTATAAGTTAAGTAAAGCGAGGGTCCTTCTTTATAGGTACCATAACTGAGACACTTGCAGGTGCACCTTCTCCATAGATTCTCTTCATAACGATATGCATTACTTCCTTCCCTAACCAAACCACACTTCCACGCAAAGAAAAATTCTTTGGACTCACTTTTCTATTGTATCTAGAGCAGCTGTACTATCAAATTGTCGCTCTTTCGCTGGCGGATCTGCCTTTCGAACAAGCGTGGTCGGCCGTTTGGCGGCATCCACTGAAATAATTTCCATTGTGCAACGGCTTCGCAAATAACTGAAATTCTCCACCACAGCTTTTCACTACAGCTATGTAGCTATACAAAGTCTAAAGAGTTTGCTTAGTTTGAGGGACTAGGCTAATTTTTAGGTCGCGTCTGCTAAGCTGGAATTTAAGAGAAGGTTATGATGACCAAGAAGGCACAAATTCTGACGATCATTTGGCCAATGATTAACCAATTCATGTCAGGTTTATTTTAGCTTGGCTGCGCAAGTAAGCTCATAGTTGCACTTTCGGGTCTTGATCCATAAATCCATTGGCTGCACATCTTAGAAATCAGTGTCCCTTGCAACTAAGAATAAACCGCTGGTGTACATTTTCTATTATTGTTAGGGATCTTTGTATCTACATAGATATGGGCAGTACATTAAAAAGCATTAGAATTCGCATATATAACACATTTATTCAGTGGAAAACCAGCCTCAACTGGATCCCTGAACTGCGAGGATGAGTTTAAAAAAATGTTACGTTCCCACTAGTAGCAATAGGTGCCGCATAACTTTGGCCGCGTCGTTGATCTAATCGATATGATGTTCTCTAGCTCGTAGCAAAAGAATTAGTGGATAAGTATTAGCGAATTCTTCAAAGTCATGACAAGTAGTCACTGACTTCTAACCCTTCTTTAAAGCGTTTTGATTCATTGAAAATGAAGTTGCTTACCTAACTTGGCAATTTTTTACGTGGAGACAGTCAAAGCTATATAACATTTACTAATGTAGACTGCTTGCCACTATTTTTGGAGTTAAAGCTATTGAAGTTTAAAGGTAGAGTAACGGTGTTTTTTTTTGCTGGGAAATCGTAAAATTATTGGGTACAATTATCTGCACAGATTTGTCTTATCAAATTTGACCAGAAAGCCAGCCGGTAAAGTAGCACTGCATGTGTGCATACATATTATATAGGCTACCATGTGTGTAAAGCTAACAGCCTACAGCTACTCTCTTTTCCGCGAACTATGAACAGTGAGGTGGGCGGGGCCAGGCACCCGACGGAACGCCGCACCTCTCCAAGTTGATCGATTGATTGAGTCCGTGCTCGCTCTCTGTCTGCTTGCGTCAATTTGGAGATGTGCGGCATTCCGTCGGGTGTTTGGTTCCGCCCACCTCACTCGTCATAGTCCGCGCAAAAGAGAATGTGTGTCTAAAAGTTGAGAAAAGGCAAAATCAAGGCGGTCGACGTTTGAAAATTTTTATAGGTTAATAAAATAACGTAGAGTTGGAAGGTGCACCCGCCTAAGTTCCACAGAACATTTGCACTGACTGAAAATAAACTGAAGAAATCAGATGAGCTCACCAAGCAATCGTTGGCACTACATTCTACTCATGTCAGAGAAAACGTCGAATTCCAAGAGCCCTTTGATTTATGCTCATCAGTGAGATAAACTTAGAGTCTAGGAATGCTTAAACGACTTCACGTGATATTTGATTGATATCTTAGCACTGCTTTGCTTACACTTTCAAGAGTTGGTCGTGACCGAGCGCAGCGTCGGTTACTGAAGAACGACGGTAGGAACAACAAGCCGATCCATTATACCTAGCAACTGCTACTTTTTTATTGTTTGTACTCATGTGGGAGACCTAATTCACGGCGGAAACAAGCAGGCACTAGACTGATATGTTCAAAAATATTGCACTGACCAAGTTCTGGTTAAAAAAACATAATTTCCCAGCGTAAATTTACACGTTCTCCACTATTTTGCAGTAACTATCCGGTCTATTCGATGCAGCTGACACCTTTGATAAAAGTGCTGAAAAACAAAATGCTGGTAATTATGGATTTGCCAACACTATGTAGAGTAGTATACAAATTGGTCTGTTCCTCTCTGGCACTTACGCATCACACAAGATCCCCGGTTCTTGCCTTTTTTAGGGTGCTCTAGTTGTCTGCTATAAGTGTCTGTACATTTCTGTTCAGCATTTGCAATACGGTAATGAAGAAGCTTTAGAGTAGTTTCAGCAAATATCGAATGAATTCTTCATTCTCAGGTCCAACAAGAAAGCATTTTAAATTGGTAAACCTCAAACGGTCCACTTTCATTTGAATCCAGTTTTCCTTTCATTTGAATCCAAATTCCCTGCTATCGCTTTCAGAGCTAAGCGTTTCACTTATGGTTTCTAATATTAGACGAGCCCTCACTATCCCTGATGTAATATTTCTCTTAGACAAATGCGCACTGCGTTTATAAGTTTTTCTGAGCCAATTGTCGACAGTCATCTCGCCGATTTATTAACATCGCCACCGGTTTTCTTTGGAGAGACTTATTTATTGAGTCACCTTTCACAGACCAGGATCAGCAGTCTATCGAGTACAATTATCGATCGCGATTATAAATATTCTGTGCCTGATCAACCAACTATCGCTGCAGTTGAATTCTCAATCAATTACTGCTCGATCTCTTGGTTTTTTTCCTTTTCCTCCAATGATCAAAAAAATCTTTTGCGAATAAAGGGAACAAATTGTTGTCAGAGAAGCAACACAGGTAATCATAACATTCAAATTAAAACTATTCCCAGTCCTTTCGCGGGACCCAGCGATTGCAGACAGCGTGCACTATCGAAATCTGAAGCGCGTTTGCTGTTCGACTGTTCGAATTCAGCTTTCCCTTGTAAACTGCCTCCCAATCTATCACCAAGGACCTTCATGTGAATGGCTGAATGGTTCGCTTATTTTTAAGCTCTTCTACTAATTTCAAGTCGACGTGGCGTTCTGACTTCGCCTAATAATTAGGCAGCGCCTCTCAGAATTCTGGAAGGATATCGCATCTTCGAGTGAGAATATGAGAATGAATCTGCACTTGCACAAATTTTACATATCTGTTACTCCATAAAATCTTATATACTAGATCATACGGGACTTTTCGGACATCTCTGCAAGTTTCTAGGTTGGAGAAAAAAAAGATCAGGCTTGCAAAACTACAAAGTGTTCGATTCGTTGAGAGACAAGGCACAGTGTATTAAGTGTATTAAGTTTTTGATTCAGTTCTTCTCCACCTCTCGGAAGTTGTACTTCTTCCGGCGCTCCCTAAGCCAGAACAGACTTCCACGCACGATCTCATGCTCGGAATTAATGAAATTGAGCTAAATCGTGAAAATTATTTAAATGCGTTTCAAAGTTTCTTTGAATACTTACTGGTTCGCAAACCTAAGAGCAATTACTATTAGCCTCACATGACCTAGCCATGGAATTTTGTCAGCAATTTAATAGCAGTAAAAAATCTAACAAGCAAGGGCTATAAGATATTATGAGAAAAGTTGGTCTTCAACTAAAGTGCCCTTGTTCTCCAGACATGGCTTTTATGTCCCCCGTTTAATAACCTAGAATTACCATAACATCTGCGCAAAATAGACAAACATGCTCAGCATTATATGACCCTATCAACGCAATTAGACACCATGGTTAATGTCAAAAGTCCAGTGTTAGTTTTGGAATACATATATCTCCTATTTCCACTGGGTGAGAGGGAGGAGGGAAGGGGGGGGGGATTCGATATGCTCAAGCATAAATTTTAGGTAGTATAGAGCTCGAAAGAAAGAAAAATCCTCTTTATCTATTCGATTATTCTGCTTAATAAAGCAAGTCAAATTTCCCTCATAGTATAAATAAGGAGAGCCGACTCTGCTCAACAACGTGCGTATACACTAAAGGAATTCCACTGAAAAGATAGTACTAAAATTTAATTAATATGCATACAGTAGCGGCCAAAAGTATTCGGACAAGCTGTTTTTCGCGTTTTGGTTTTTTGATGGATCTTCAGTTGGACATGCAATTGTATTCACGTTTTAGCGTAGGTAGGCTAGTGCTCCCTCCAAGGATCCTCAGCCATACCACAATCCCGGCAGGTATTGTAAATAGGCATAGTTACAGCCCCTAACCCTTATTTTCACCCCTTTTAAGAGAATAATTTTCTCTATGGACAAACTGGACCGTCCAAAAAGAAACAGGCCCACATGTGGTCTATATGTTCCACCGAACTACGCGGAAAATTAGTACCTTAAACCACTGGCTAATAATGAAATGATACGGGAACCAATAGACCCTTAAAAAACAGTGAAAAAGCCTTTGGACATTTCTCGGTACTAACAAATAGATTCATACTTCCAATAATTTTTCTGCAACAGGATCCGAGGAAGGCGTGCACACCTACATTATGAAATGCTCACGCATTTTCTTGCCTGGGACATTTTCTTGCATTAGTGGGGTATTTTTGGCGTTCTAGTAGAGTAGATGTTCTTATTTTTATTGAGATGATTAGAAGCGATACTGAAAGGGGTACAGTGCAGTAACTTCAGATAGGTCTTACGTTGTTCGCATAATTTTTAAAAATTTCTGTGGCAACGTAAAATGAAAAACTGCGAAATGGTAGAATTAGAAAATAGGGAAAAATTGTACGAGAATTATTTGTGAATCACTTCCGCGTAGTCCGCAGATACAGTTATTGTTTTTTGTGCGGCACTGCATACTCGAAAGGCTGTTTAATCCGATCACCCTAAGAGAGAATTTTGGCAAAAATGTATTTTCAGAAAACAGCTTGTCCGAATACTATTGACCGCTACTGTATATTACCAGCATAATACTCTTCAGAACATGTTAGTGGTCGCTTACTGTAAAAGGAAAACTTACTGTCTAATCATTTGTTGCAGAACACCATACAGCATTAGCGCTAGGCGACAGTATACGGTAGATTCAACGGAGAGGAATGGCAAGGTAAGTGAATTCGGCAGTTAACTGAGAATCAAAGTATCATCGAAGCGAAAATGGCACGATTATACACATTACTGAAGAGAGAAAGGATATAGATCTGCATTCACAGGATGTAAGAAATAACTGTTCGGAAATTGGATGAAAACAAGGACGCAGATGCTTTCCAATCCGCAATAGCATTATAAATCTGCACAAGGCTAGCAAAGAGTGCAAATGCGAAAATAAAAAGAGAAGCCCACATTAAATTGAAATATCGGCAAGATTAGTAGACAAAAATAGACTTTTATAACCTCTTCAAGGAGATGAACGCGGGAAAAATGATAGAATTTAGCTAGTAAGGGATGAAACCGGCAAATATCGCAGAGGCTACCTGAATAGAGGTCAAATCCTTCAACTGTAGAATATCTAAACGTGATGATGAAATAAAATTTTAAAGTCCGTTTTATCCCATTCTAGTCTGGGCGACAGAACTTAACAGGCTTAGTCAGTCATTTCAATAATAGCTTTTCTGACCTTAAAAATTCCACAAACAAGGGTTAATGTAAGCCAAATTTCGTTGTGCGTACGAGTTGCTGTACCAGTAGGTCATCGGAAAAAGCAGCTTCCTCGCCTCACCTCTGAGTTCGACAAAACTGCTATGGTACCTCAGTGTATCCATACCGAGCTAGGGCACGTTTAGGGCTACAAATCTGTATCAAATTTTCATTAAAGTAAGCTTTTTCGCATTCCTACTGGTAAATTGTGTCGGTTGTTTGCGCGACACACCATGGGAAATGAGAGGATCAGACGGCGATTCTGACTGGCGACATATTCAAAGGGGGGGGGAGGGGGGACTGGGTACCTGCAAGCTTTGGAGGTGACTGGACGCTGCCTTCGAGGGGTAACCTTGCCTTTCAGGTTGGATCGGAAAACTGTAGTAAAGTAAAACTTTGAGAACAAGCTAAAGTCTTGGCATTCTCTCTGTGACATACATGGAAATCAGAAGTTATCCTTTCTAAAGGAAAGCGGCTCAGCAAAGAAAAACTCGTGTATCAGAATCCAACAGTCGAAAGGAGGAGGTAGCGAAGGAGTGAACCCGCTTAAAAAAAGATGCATCAGTCAACAGAGACCCTTTAAGAATCCTAAAAAAATGAACATTACCCGAAGCATCATTAGATATTCCACCTATTACCCAGAATTTTCCGTGAACCAGTTGAAAGTGGACCAAAAGTGAATGTTCCCCATATCACAAGGACAGGTTTCAGTTGCTTGAAAATTTATAAATTCCCCATGCCGTTTCGGTTTGGGAGAGAAAAGTTCAAAGTACGAAGGACATTAAGACTCGATTCTGAAATTTTGTTTATTGCTGGGGCAGCAACACGCGTAAATGTGTGAGACAAACCTCTGCTCCATCACACTAGCACTTGTTATCGAACCGTTTCCTGGGTAGTTTAAACCGGAATAGTGTGAAGATTTTTCTCTAGTTTCCGGAATTATTCCTGCACCGAGGTTCTTCACTGAACTGAGTTTTTGGAGGCTCAGCTGTCGGGGTTCCTCCAGTAACATCGATGAATACGCAAATTCATAACGAACTGCGAAAACCCAAGAAAAGAGAAATATGAGAATGATCCAAAATACTGCCTTAATAGTCAGACTTTAACATACTGGTTTTCATGCGAAGAATAAAGATTATGCAAAAACCTAAGTGGCAATCAAATCTTCTGCTTTTTGCTTTCAGAGTGAAGCGATGAATCGTAAAGCATCTAAGCTCAATCTATGTCGAAAGTACTTGTGCTGAATGCCGCCCGTACTCAAAATCCAGAGAAGTGGAGCAAATTACCCTGCATCAAAGCACACGCACGTCCTCTCCGTTCGAATCTTCCTAAATGACTAGTTCGCACTTATCTGCTTTCAAATAGAGGAAAATAGATGCTGCACTCAGTAGTCGACAAAAAATAGTATATCTTATGCAACATTTCATTCTTCCAAACAGGTTGCTAGTAAAGTTGTTCACAAGTTCCACTACTACTCCACTTTAGAGGTCCAAAAGTGGACCGCACCTTTCCAGCGAGGAGACTGTTGACATGGCACATCTCTTAGGTATATGTCGGTCTAGTATTGAGTTAATTTAGGCTTACCGAAATAAATATAGGAATCACAGGAGGAGTAGTATCAGACTATGCTTTACCGAGTTTTCTGCTCCATTATCGTACCCTCTTTCTCGTGGACTATGACTAGTGAGGTGGGCGGAACGAACTTGTTTTGGACCTTTTGGATTCAAAGGGGCCTCAAAGCAACGTAAAAAGCAAAGAAGCGTGTCGAAACGAAAAGAACGGGCCAGCATCGCGCTAGTTCTCCGTGTTTTAACCTGTTTGAGTACGGCGGGCATCCCCTTTGGTGCCTGGCCCCGCCCACCTCAGTAGTCGTAGTCCGCGAAAAAGAAAGTACGTACTGTCGAAACAGTTGTGGGTATGAAACAAAACTACTGAGTGGTACATTATATAGTCGAGTTGACAAGTCGATGCAGTGCTGTGCGATGTGCACTTACAGAAATCAGCGGAAAAAAGGCGTCTCTAAATTAGCTGGAGCGCGAACTGATGATCAGCCGTTACTATCAAGAATTGGTCTTGAGTGGAATTTCGCTCCACGGCTGGTGATTTCTGTCGCTGCACACCTCACAACACTGCACCGACTGGTCAACTCGACTATGTAAACAGCCTACAGTTCAAATAACGAGAGTATGGGGAAGAATATATGACTTCTGTCTGAAGTACACCAACTTTACTAAATATGAAAGCACACGTTAAAGAGCTGCATCTAGGAGTCAAACTGGCAGAACGAAAACTGTAAAAGTTAGAAGAGTGTGCAGCAGGGCTGTGCGTTATAACGGTTTATTCGTTAATTCGTTAAATCGTTAATTCGTTAACGAAACGTGGAATGAGTATTACGTCAGAATACATAGATCCTCTGACTCATTGCTAGGATTCTAAGTAGAGCGATACCGGAGGTTGCCTTGTTCCCACATGGGACCAATTCTTTGAGGTGATAACGAATTAACGAATTAACGAATCAACGACTAAACCGTTATAACGCACAGAGCACTCACATTGTGTAAAGTGAGAGTGGACACTTCGTTTTGACTATTCAAATTCATTATTTCTGAAGCACTTATTTGTATAATTCTCCGCTAAATCTCGGTGCATGAAAGGTTCAGTGTTAGATGAGGCACCCGTAGTGAGGAGAAGGTAAGGTCCGCCTACTAGTTGTTTCTAAAGATCGTTCAAGTATCACACAAAAATATAAAAGTAAGAGTCTGTTGTTCCATTGGTCAGATAAGGTCGAAAATGTGACGAAAAAAGAATACTAAAAGAAAGCTGTAATAGTCTTTAGGAAGCCTAGTTTCTTAAAAACTAGTGCAGCTTTCGTTCTGCACTATAATCCCAATAAAATTCCCGAACAGCTTTTTCATGATTTTAATGAAACATGGCCTAAATCTCACGGAAGAAAGAGCTCGAAAGGAAAATAAGGCGTCTGCTCTTATTGGGACATCCTGTGTATGGCCGTGGTGTGGGGCACTCATAACCATGACGAAAGAAAGAATCCATGAAGTTCAGCTTCACCCCACTGGGAGTCTGGAACAGCCGACTAACGAGGACAAGCATGTGCTAGAGATCGCATTAGGCGGGCGAAGCAGCGTCAGGAGACGCTATGAAGTGGCCCTGATTTGCTGGTCCATTATGCAAACAACCTCCTTAGAATTCGTCTGCGGAAGCGAAGCGTAACTCGAAGAAGCACTAGTGCGAAGGAATCGAAAATCTCCTCCTGGACGTAATAGTAGTAATTAGAGAAAGGATATGAAACCGAAAGAAAAAGTGCCGCGGCTCAGACGAGAGATATAAGAGTTCAGGCTGGCCTCGAACAAACGACACAGCTGATCGCAACTGATGCCAGAAATCTGAGTCAACACTCGTCGTCTCGCACGTGTGTACGCAGGCCGGAACTGCGATAAGCATTATCGCAGCTTAAAACGGTTGAAGTACGGCGAATGCTTCAGAAGTTCTTGGAGAAACTTCGACATAAGTCAGCAGCTTGTTAGTGTTAGTTAGCAAAACGTTTGCGTGCATTTTCCAATAGAAAAATTGTACTCAGCACGTGCTTTGCGCCTCAGATTCATTAAGAGTAGCAAGAGAAATTTCCGGTGAAGAAAGACAATGCGATTAAGATTGCTGAAGAGAGTTCAGTAATCGAAAATCAAATAGAGGAAACGAGAGGAGTACCAGGAATTTTCCATTAAAAGAAAAGCACAGATATATGTGTAGAATAGAGGATGAAGTGTTTCTTATTAGAAATTTTTCGGCCTTCCACTTTAAAAGCTTTGATTAACTAATTTTCTCCTTCAGTTTTTAAATTATATAAACATCCTAAGTACCCTTTCGCTTGATGATTTTTCGTTGAAAAACTGAAAATAGAAGTTCCCATTTAGCAGACTGAATGTATTTTTCAGCAAAAGGTCTTTTCCGTACCTAACGTTGGTTCTTTGCAAAAATGGTGAGCATAGAAAAATAAGCTAAACATTAACTTCCAAACTTATTTGTCACCTCCAGAGCCCTACTTACCTTTATTTTTCGGTAGAACACAACCTCCATGAGTTTTTACTTCTTTCTTTTAAAAGGGAAAATTTTTCGAATCGTTGCAAATTTCGTTCCATCTCTCTCTCTTGGGCCGAACGATATCCATACTGTAAGCACTGCTACAATTCTACGTTTTGGTAAGACTCGATAGACTGAACTTCACGCTAAAAGCCGTAAACTACGGGTTTTCAAGCATAAACAGACGTTGTGGGAGTTGGAAGCTGATTATTCAAATAGGGTGCCAAATCAGGGTGCTGACGGCAAGTCAGCAGCAGCTCAAAGAGTTGTGAAGCAGCGCCGTACGAATCCCCCAAGGATATAACCCATGGCTCGTAGATGTTTTGAGAGAATAGTTAAGTCAAAGCAAGCCCGAGGAGAGAATCCTATAACTAGTGGGTCAAAAGCTCGTAACTGTGATAAATGAAAAAAAAAAAA
>KN549259.1:274642-288190 GCA_000797555.1 Oesophagostomum dentatum | reverse complement strand
CCTTGGACTTAGCTACAAGATAGTTGCTTTCACTCACGAAAGCCTGCGTAGATCCAGAAATATTTGTTTAAAAAAATGTCAAAATACCTAGAATTAATTTTTCAGTATCTGTCGAATTTTTGTTCGAATCTCGATAATGTATATGGCATACATAAAGTCGAGTACCTGCAGACATGACTATTTTGGATCGTTCTTCTGTTGACAAAAAATTATGACATCATGTTCTGAACAACCTTTGTTTTTGGATTTGAAGTCATTGCACTGCCAGATTAGTAGAACAAGAGGCAAGCTGTGGTTCTCCGATAGAGGCATCCAGCAGCTTTAAAACGATCACAAAGTTTGGGCTTTCTGGCAGCCATGAAGAAAACTGGAGGGATTAATGCTTCATATGACTGTTCGGCGCCAACAATATTAGCACAGACGCTACCTCTAGGAATTTGTTCAAAAATTAAAGTGCTATGACGCCCCCAACCAGATCATTATCACACATGCTTTGACAATGTATAGAAGAACAATGCACATAAGTGTCTCCGGATCAGCTATGTTATAAGAGCTGCATGAAAATTTTGCGTTAAGCGACACTAGGGTAAGGTTTTTCTTTCATCAAATAAACCGATTCCACTGCAGAGCAGTAAGAGCAGCTGCAAGTGTGGTACATTGTAGCGGTAAAGGTTTGCGGAACGTGATGACAATATTTCCATAATAAGCTACGTCACCGTCAGTGTTGGAGGGATAAAATAATTTTTCGGTGGGTGTGCGCGCGACCCCACCATAAATGCGCTGCCCAAAATTTTTAAAAGAAGCCGCACTGAGGAGTATCTTGCGATCCCCCGTATTCTCAAGACGTTGACTTGTCAAGCAGTTATTTTGTTCCTTGATGTGGGTGGAGAAAACATTACACGAAAATTTGACTGTTGTGCCTTTTCGATCGTAAAATGCTTGCTTATAAAGAAATCTAATGAACAAGATAAACGGATAGAAAGCCTAAGGCGTTGGCCACCAGCATTGAATATCTGGAGCCAGGAGCTTTACTGATTCTAAAGTTATTTAGTTTAAAAATGAGATCGCAAATTAGGACAAGACTTTCGACTCAACCTGATACAAAGAGGTTACAGTAGGACCACGTGTAGGGTCCCTTGCCGATGTCGGGACACGAACTGCAATGACTTTCCATCAACAATGATGAGTCCATCAACATTTCCACAAAGAAAGGAGTGGACGATTTAAATTTCGAAAGGAGCTCAAGCTTTCTTGTGTGAGTGCGGCCGTGCTTTGGAATCAGGAGAAGTCTCAAGTGGTGCTGATCTAACATGCCCACTCTAAGACGGCTATTATGAAACATTCTGAATAAAAGCGACATTCACTCAGTTCAACGTCTCATCACTTTCCACGAAGAGCTGGCAGTCCGCTATAGTGTGTACACGGGCGGGGTTTCCTAACCGCAAAAAGCCGTGCCGCTCATTGGAGGCGCGATGGGTGTCAAAGGAAAGATGAATAGCGCGAAAATGAAAAGTGCACTCGTTAGAGCATTCAAACTACAAAAATGATAATCGTCTGGAACTGTGAAGCAAAACCAGAGCGTTTGGCTTCCAAGTGGAAACCCTGAAGCAGAGTGTGCTTTGGACAGGTTTTTGTAGCTGTAGCGTCGACTTAATATGGTAAAAGTAAGGTCCACAAATACTCGATTACTTACTCAAAGCGGAAGGGAAAGGAGAAGCTTTCTATATCATATGAGAAAAGAGGACCTGCACTATCGTCTGGATTAAGCAGCACTTTAGAATATTCTTTACAGCGAAAATACTACAAGTCCAAATTCCACTTTCTTCTGATTTTGAGAAAAAAGTAGGGGTAAGAAAATCTTCCAAGCCAAAAACTTCCAGGAAACTTTATACACTAAAACTAGAAGATTTCCTTCATCTAAATATAGAGCGTCGTAGTAATCTGTTTGCATTTTCCATTTTTCACAAATTAAATTGATGCAATTGGACATCTTTTTGATACGACTCTAGGCCTAAGTCGCGCCTCACTCGCATCAAACTAATTCCCTTAGCAAGAAAGAACTGCAAGACATTTTCCGAGCTATAGAACAGAGCTAATCCTCTAGTTTCCTCTCGAGCGTTGCCTCAAATCTTCCAGTATAAAGCAGATAACTACGTTTTTTTTCAATCACATTTCTGATGAAAGTCGAAAATTACCAAACCTTGTCATTGCACAGTTCCTCTGGATTTGAATTTTTCAGAACAAATCTTCATCCCTAAAATAGTGTATAAAATTCATGGGTTCGTCTCCATCTCGATGCACGTTTCTGTGAAACCTAATTTTTTCGGTATTCCAAAAATTTGTGTTGCAGGGGCAAATGTTGCACCAAGCTACAGTTCGAATTTTTTCACGATCGTCCTACGTAGCCTTACTAGGTTTGGAGGCTAAATGCTCGCTTTGTTACACCACTGTGGTTCATGGTTGGGGTCACCGTCGTCCTGGGGGTTCCGACATGAAAATCCTGAACGAGGAATGGTTTCAGTTGTAAGCGACTAAAAGGCTATGGACTAAAGCGTGCACGGAATCCCCTTTCCACATTGCTTCCAACATTACATGTGATTTTCCGTCAACTCCATGGCGACCCCCTCCCCTCGACCGACCTCCAAGTCGACCTTCCGTTGCGACTGTCGCAACTACGTTTGACGCTAGGTCACTAGCGTCTCCTCTAAAAATACTGTTCTAGAGTGCAGGAGAAGTTGAACAGCATTTTATCAGTAATCGGGAAATTAGAAAACTGTCGAGATATCCAAACATCAAAGCACCGTACAAAGAGTGAGCAAATCGGGGATGAATACGAGAACACAACAAAATACTGCATAGAACCGCTTGGCGAAGTGCATTTGTATAGTACATGGTTCACGGTCGAAGCTGGATGATATTTGGCTAAGAAACTTCTTGCCAAAGTCATCAGCTGATGTTGAAACCCTGTATACTCATGCGTAACTTCACAGCTACCCGTCAAGAATACATTGAAATCATGAGCGTCGGTGGACTTCGACTCTGAGAGCCTGCAGCAGATCAGCCACGTGACCAGGGTTAGTCCTGGTCGATGTCATCGAATGTGGCCAGCTTGAAGTCGCCGAAGTTCTTGCGAATGTCGCGCGAGAGAGCTTTCATCTCCTCGATGGCCAGTCCTTCATTGTCTGACTGCATCTCGTACTCATTTTCGTAGCCGATCGAATGGACTGACTTCCACCTAAACAGGCGACATGAAGCGTGAAGCAGCAGCATGGCATAGCATGATCTTGTGGTTAATAAGACTGTTCACAGAGAAAAAACGAACCGCAGCGGATCCAGCTCGACGCTGCTGGCCATACTGCTGCATTGGGATTCTGTGTCGGCATCCACCGCTTTCCGGGACCGCCACCGCCTCTTTCGTCGTTTTTCTTGGGATCTGAATATTCAGAAGTCAGATAGTGGCTCCCATTAAGACTGCTTCAGTTTCGAACCTCTTCGAGTTTGCGTTCGGCTCGACGTCGGACAGAGCCGCTTCCGACTCCGCGTTGTCATACTCTGTATGACAAGCTGACGACATGGCGCGATGCACCGACTTCATCGAGCCATAAGCCGTCGGGAATGGACGATATCTGGAAATTTAAAGTAAATCATGAGCAGAGTCCATATATAGTGTGTTTGCACTGAAATGAGAAGGAACCCACTCTAACGGCTTGATATCGGCGAATTCTCCGTAGGCGTTAAGCTCTTGCAGCATGCGGTCGACTCGATTCGCTGCAGCTTCTAAGCGCTCCGCAGGATCTGCCAGCGAGTCGTCGTAGTCGGTGGAATTCCCCTAAACGAACGGAACATTTCCTGTCCATAGAATGAAGCATGAGAAATTGAGATTGAAGCTACCCCCTTCCTTAATGCGCAAATGATTATTTAAGGTCTAATGTCACCAAAATAAACGTAAATAATTCAAAGCAGGGTAAATGGTCATAAGTGGTTATGCTTCGGAATCTTTGGAACCCCAAACAAAAACACTAGCGTAACCTATAAATCATCAGATATCCGACGAATTCAAGTACATATATTAGCCAAGAATATCGTTACGGTTTTGCCACGAAATAATCTGCATTACTCAGACATAGTCTTAACACGCATTATTCGGCGAAGTCAAAATATACGGAGAAGTCTTAACACGCATTATTCGGCGAAGTCAAAATATACGGAGACTTTCCATAATCCTACCGTAACCCTATAAAAACGGAGCTATGCCATAAAAGAGTGATTTTTGTTACAAGCCACCTAAATAACCCCCAGGCAAAGTATCAGCAAAATAAATCCTGAAATTTTTACGACATATACTGGAATAGTGCCGAAAACTTTATTATTCGAAATTTCAGGAAATAGCTTCGAATATAAAAGTCGAAGGCATACCCGCTTCATCCACGAAAATGGATGCCGCAGCGACGACTTCGAGCTTCCTCGCCATCGTCGTTTTGCTAAAGCAGATCACTTTATTCAACGAGGCATGTATCACCCGGATAAGCTACGGAGACAAGCTTAAGACGAACCCCGTTGGCTGCCTCGGCTAGGCGCTCTGCTGTCCTGCTCGGACCAGTCTGAGTACTGGCTCACGTGGTCCCCTTTGTAGCTATCGGAGAATCGATGATCTAGGACGTCTTGCATCCGGTACGGCTCTCTGCAACAGGTCCCTTCATTCCTTTGGCGAGTGCCAGAGCAAAGGCTAGAACGCACCTATAGGGGTTGTAGTCGGACATGCGGTAATTGCTACGCAGAGGTATGACAGGCTCTCGGGGTTGGTATGATGAGGTCGACTGCCGCATGAGTGCGGTCTCCGGAGTTATCCATTCTGTAATTTACGGCGTCTCGAATGAAGCGGGAGTCACGACTACCTTCTCACCTATATCGCTGTCCGTTTCGCCGCCACCCTCGATTGATTGCAGCTCCGACGAGAACGACGATGCCATGGACGAAGTCAGCTGCGACTGAGAATTCTACACAAAGTTATATTGGACTCCGACCACCTTCACTCTGCCAGGCACTTACGTCGATGTTCTGCGCCGCCTCGAACATGCCCTGAGTGTGTCGTTCTTGCTCCTCACGAGGCATGCTCTCGCTTGGGATGTTGTCCTCCGTGCTGTAGAGGATGTACGCATTCAGATTTGGTATAACCTAGAACTTGCGATTAGACCCTCATCCAGCAAAGGCTGCCAGTGAATCTGAGCCAGACCTTCATCGGCTTGGTGCTGAAGTGCAGGTTCCTTGGTCTTAGAGCGAGGAAGATCTCCTCCGAGACGAACGTCTTTCCATGGCTGGCGCTTTGCATCAGAATTCGAGCTCGTTCGACGGTCTCTCCCCACAGCTCGTAGCGTGGCTGGTCAGTGTCGGCGACCAGCGAAAGAGCGCTGCCGCAGTCCATTCCTGAGACAGCGTAACATTAACTGAGTGCTCACTAAGTCAGCAAACCCAGCACAACTTACCAATTTGGACTTGGAAATCCTTTTCGGACGCGAACTGCGTAATCTGCAGAAGGAACTGTGCCAAAGTGTGGAGCAGCTCACCGATGGTCCACGGGGTTTCGTTAACCTGCAAGGATTAAGATTTATTATTTTTAGGCAGAATTCATATGCGTGTGATTTTACAAGCGGGATAAAAACGAAGACTAAAGGCAAGAACGTAACAGGGATGGTGGTTTTCGTAATAAATTTGTGTTACCTCCTTAGAGACGAACATCTTGCTTAACCTTAAACTACGATGCCGCCAGGGACGAAGTCAAAGTATAGATCAGGACTAATTTTAAGTCATCCAAAATGACCTAATTTTGCTTCTACTGTAGAATGAGATTTTTGTAAATCCACTGCTGCTTTAATAAAAAAAAGTCGCTGCCGATTTTCCGCTTTTCGGATTGCGGTGAAAATTTATGAAGTGACGCGTCAAAGTTGAAATTTTGAAGAAATTTTGCTCTATGTGCCAAAAAAAAACAGTCGCAGAGTGCAAGTATTGAAGTAGGTTCAGGCTCTTGTAAAAACGGGCTTATCACGTGCGCAACGGATTTAAAAAGCGCAACAATCACTGTCATTAGCCGAGATTCTACTCTGAAGTACACTGTGACTTGCCTTGCTCATTTTCCCACAATTCCTTTATCCGTCTACGTCTTCACAGAATTATGACTTAAAGGGTCACGGCGGGCTTCGGCAAAATGGCTAGAAATAATAGGAAACGACTTATTCCCATCTAACGAAATTCTCCAACCACTCTTCGTCTGCCATGTTCGTGGAGCGTAGGAGTCTTGGTAAACATAATACTGGTAGAAGATAGATGAAGTGTAACAGGAGTGTTTTGACATCCGGAAGCTAAGAATTGCATAAACCCGACAGCTGCGTAGTGGTCTTGGATTGGCTATGTCAAAAGGAGTACAGCTAAGGAACTGTCGATTAAGAGTCCCATTTTAGCTGACTGGGACTTCTTAGCGAAGCCATGGCTTACGCCAGGGTGCCTTTGGCTGACAGCCTACTTCAAAGTCCTGAGAGCGAAGTTGCAGTACTTTTCAACAAACCTAGTTGTTTCGCTGCAGTGGTGCAACAAGTTTTCCCTTCGCAAGCGAAAACGGAATATTTGAAGAAGAGATGAACTCACGTTCTGTGCAGCGTCGGGAAGCAAGCCGACGGCGACAATGTAGAAGCGGTTTGCGCTTTTGATCTTCTCAATCCCTCGAAAATTGCTCAGCTGCTGAAATTAGGCCCTTTGTAAGGAAATGAGAGGAGAAGCCTGAAATCCCACCTGGTCGAAGGCTGTGAACACGTAGTTGAGTCCGTTCAGCCCTTGTTCGCCAGAGAGAGTGAAACCAGAAATGGTCAGGTAGGCGACTCCAACTGAAAGCAGACCTTGCGCAGGCAGATAGTGCAAAGAACACTTCTTTAAACCGACCTGAGTGATGCGCATGGTGCCACTGTTCTCCTGTTTTCGCCACCACCCACGGTGCCACGTGGGGAGGCACAAGGTTAAGAAGTACCTGGCTGTTCAGCAGCAAGAGGCGGTCCTTCGATGATGATTCTTCAACACCCTGAACATGTCTTAAAGTGCCACAGGATAATGCAAACTTAGCGGTCTAAAAAGTTAAAGGAAGTGTACCGCGAGAATTTGGTTAGTGAGTTTTCTAGTAGTAAGTCTGCTCTATAATTGTCTTAGTAGCAGCCTCCAGAACCTGCTCATTTTGGAGAAAGAGCGTTATCAAAAATAATATCTCTGCTAACAAAAGCTACGATGCGTGAAGAAAATGGAGCCAAGAAATCGCTTAAGAATTCAATGTTAGATTATTCCTCTTGCATGAATATGCCCTTGAAACTCACAGAGAACGTAGGTAAAGTTGCAGCCTCATCACTCTCGTTCAGAGCCTTGCTTAGAGTTTTGTTCCCTATTGCCTAGTTTTTATTAGCGGGGACTTCATCTTTGATAGAGCCCTTTCTCGAAAATTAGTAGGTTTAGGAGGTTGCTACCATGGTACGTTATAGGGCAGTGCCTTAAGTGATAGTTCTAATAGAAAGAACTCACCAACTAAATTCTGGTGGTAAACTGTCCTTAAGCGATTTATGTGTGATAATGCAGGTACCATACTTTCTTCAAGATAGATCACCACTAAGGACTGATGACAACGTTTTTATAATATTTTTGAAGTTTTTTGAATCAGCAAACATATCACATCCTGATTAAGCCTACTGATTATTGATATCTCCGTGATATATGAGTAGTATCAAGCACACGCTTCGGGCAGTCGCTGGGGTGGGGAGCTCGAGGGGTCGACCTACATATAGGAATGCAGACGAAGTTGTTGTGAGTTACACTCGTTGAATTTTTTTATTAGAGTAGTACTACTCAAGATCTGAAAGTAACAGGAACAGATACAATAGAGTTGGTCTGAGATTCGCCCTAGGGTTGCAAAAGCGAAAAGAACGAAAAGTACGGTTAAAAAAAGAACAAGAATAATTTTGTTTGTAGGAAGAATGTGAGCAGTGATGTATTTTTGTAGAGCAACTGGAGAAATCCTAACTTTAACAGAAGTTATATGAGAACGAATACTGGTAATTTTCAGTTTTTATGGAATATAGGGTTGAAAAAATCAGTTGCAAAATTTTCCAATCAACACTTTTCTGGAAACTCCCAGTACTTCGACAGTCCAGAAGATTTCCTTCTGAAATCCAAAATATGTTTTCCGATCTCGGATTCTTCATTTCTCTACCTTTCTAGCCTCTTAAACTATCGCTATGAAGAAAAACGAAACGGACGAAAGTATAGCGCTATGGAATAATTTCTGCTACAGTTAAGATATCGGATATTCGGATAAATTCGAATAAAGCCTTTTCTTAAGAGATGCGGGAACGAAAGCCAATAAGTACATTTGAGTGGTTCCATTACCATTTAGTCTGGCAGTGCAATGAGCACATGAGACAGCGTAGCAGTAATGTTAAATAAGTTCGAATATTTGCTGGTAATCTAACCTACCAAAAGCGAAAGAATATCAGCAGTTCAGACAAACACTGTTTGTTGCTTAACAAACATAGGATTCATAACTGAACGTTTATTAATCATTAATATCCGGGGAAGTGGAATGACGTGAGCCGCGCTGCAGACCTTGCCACGCTGCGGTGTCGCGTGCCGCTTCAGTCAGAATCTCCTGGTATGTTAAGAATTCTGCTTGAAGTATAATTTCAGTTCTTTGGCTATTACCTTTCAGAGACCCTTACTTCGCTTCAAAACGAGTAAGCATATTTCTGTGACCCTCAAATGGAAATCTTCAAATATCGAAAGACGTGAAGAACCCACATAGAAGCGCAGCGTCCGTCTTGACCTACATCCATAAAATCTGTGGCACACGTTCCAGTATCATTATCGTATAGAAGGTGGAGAAGGAAAGACTTTTTTTCACAGCTACGTATCAAGCTGTACTATTAGGTTAGAAGGAAAGTAATGAGCCCTAGACTTGAGAAATTATAACGTTTTCTAGGCGAGTAGGAGAGGAACTGTATTGTAATAGGTCAGAGGACTCCTTCCTGCATCCCCTAAATTGTGCCATCACTACTCATCGTAGTCTTCCCCTAGTATGACGGCTAACTTCCTTCCCGACAAAATTTTCTTCGGTATTTCCAACTTTTCCTCTTCACCGACGGCTACTCCAACGGCAGCTTGATAATGAGGAGAGGTCAGGTCGGCCTCAACTCCCAGCCCCTCTCCTTCTGAGAGGCCAGCATCGAGTGTCTACTAGGGTTATGGACTGCGACGTTGCTTACCTCTGATCCACCCTCAAGTACACTTTTCAGAAATTGTTCGAAAATTGTAAGTAAAAAAAGCACATCACTCCCTTAACAACCTAATAGTACTGAGAAATAATAATCTTGCGCGACACACATGTCATAGAACTTGGTGCTTCGCCTTCAGCTAAGTTCTACCCATCATACACTTTCCATACAACAATGTTCATTGAGAAATACCACACCAAGGTCCCTATTGTTCGCAACGTCACTGTTGTTGGTGTCGTACGATGTGGCAGATTTCGCGCATCGTAAGTGACGCTGTTCGACAATCGGCGGCTTTACGAGCCGACGAAAATACATCCCGACGGCTGTAAAGCTCCCGTCCTACAACGGTGGCCTCGTAAAGAGGGTGTGGCAGGGGCGGCTGACCTTTGCCTGCACCGCTTTTTACCCGCACAGTCTCATAACATCAGACTGGAAAGGACCCAACAGATGAGTGATGGCTGGTAGTTTTCGCCGACAAGTGGACACCCTTAGCCGTAATCTCGTACTTGGCTGGAGAGAAAATGACTCAGAGAAGTGTAAAAGGCGTAAATTCGCTTCGCGTTACCTTGCACATCAATCATCTCAGCTGAACAGCTGTAATAGCCGTGAGTACTATAGTACCTGTTGTTAATGCATAACAATTAAGTTGGAAAAACGCGAGGCAAGGTCCGCGAAAACGACTAGGCTACAACACATCTTCTGGTGCCAGAAATGACTTTTACAAAAAAAATCACTTAGATAAGGAAGAGCATCAAAGTGAAAATTACACCTCCAAGGAAAGCTGGCCTTCACCCTAGAGCCAAAGTGGAAAATTCAGAAAGTTTCATGAAGGAATTTCCATATTTATACCTCCTCACCTTCCCCTCCGTAGAACCGTGGAAGGGTCGCGCTTTAAAGTTCTCCTTCCTCTCAACTAGCATGGTTCACTACAACTGCTTGCGTCCAACCGGAGATTCATCAAAAAATCAAAGTGCGCAAAATCGCTTGTCCTAATACTTTTGACTGCTACTGTATACAGATAATATCTTACTGGCGTTTCTGAAATTAATCTAGCGAAACCTAAGAGTTCAGAAACCGAACCAAAATATCTGCAAAGTTGTAATAACTTTCATTACTTCGGAAATCCTTTTCTATCACTATGCAAACTAGTAAAAATATGTATTATAATATTACCACCATTACATGCAGCCAACGTCATTCGCACAGGTTAGCCTCTACACCCAGATGTTGTCATCAACAACGCATAAGCGAAAACGTCATGCTACTGCTTGTTGTTAGCAATGGCGATAAGGCTGGTGGTGGTTACCATTCGCGAAATTAGCAACTGTTCAAAAGCACATACGGACGTTGGGAGCAGTTACTTGGTTACTTGCATGAAAGTGAAGGGAGTGAATTTGCAAGACTGGTGTCAACTCATCAAGCAATAATAACTAAGACTGCCTACTTTCCTACTTTAGCTTTCAGCTTCTTCAAATGCGCTGGAAATGCATTACATAGATGTCCAGAGCAAGGAAAACTTATCAATTTCACTTCCGGTGTGAACACTATGGCAATTTATATTTACGGAAATCTGAGCATTTCTGATGACCAGAACGAGCTTTGAGGCAAAGGTTTTCCGAGTTTTGAGGCAGATTATGCAAGAGAAGGGAATGCATAACGCGATGAGTTAAATTTGGGCTGAAAGTCCAGCGTTGTGCCTTAAAGCAGTGCTCATGCAGGATCCTATTTTTTGCTAACACTAGTGATTGTCCAAGGTCAGAGGCAGCTTTCTGCTGAGTAAACTTTCCGAGAAGTAAGTGACTTTATTAATTGTTGCACATTCAATAACATCGAAAATGCGAAGAACGGCCAAGTTCGAAGACGAAACTAACCTTGACTACGGATAAGAAGTCCAGTCGCATCAGCTTTTCACACCTTCTCGAGTGCAAAAAGACGAGCGCAGCCAGTGACGATAAGCCAACCCACAGGTCAAATTCGGTGGTGAATCTAAAATTTTTATGTTTTTCGAATTTCAATCTATGACTAATGGGAAATTTATAGAAGCGATGTGCCCGCTGTTCTTTTTTCTTAGCCTTTTACTTCAAGTTTCTTACTCGATATGTGTGAACCGTCACAAAACGCACTTCGAAGATCCCCAGCGTATTTTTTCGTGAAAGCCCGACTAGGTTTGTAGCGTTGTAAAAAGCCAGCGTTGCCCTGATGATAAATTACGAGCGAGCCGCGTGCAGAAACTGCGAGTGATTGAGGAGTGGACGGCACTACGGCCACTGGCTCGGCAAAGTTCACCGAGCCGGTTCGCTTTAGTCCTGACGAAGTCTGGACTGCGTTCTCAGAAAAGGCTTTTGGAGAGCCACTCAAAGTTGAAATCAAAACTGCTGCAGCTTTAACCCTAGCTGTGAATGAAAGCAGGCAGAATTCAGAGAGAGAATTTAGAAATAGTGTCCAAGAAAGGCGATCGAAAGGAATGCGTGCAGCGGTGAATAAATCCATAATGTCAGGACAACTTCCCTAGATACGTCAAAGAACTCACTCTTGAGGCCCTATTGGAGGATGTGTAAGGAAGATCTGAAGAGTGTAGATGAAGATCGCGAAGGTGAGCACTCCGAGCAGGTAGACGGACGAGAAGCGAATGAAGACCGCGGTCGTTAGTATCCACATGGCGAACGAAAAAGCCGAGAAGTGGACGGTCTGGCAGACGTCGGCTTGCTCAGGCTGAGGGCACGAGAACTGAAAGTCACAGCTTTATCAAAGCTAATTAGCTGGCAAATTCGTTCATGTTGATCTACTCATGAGTGTGAAAACAGAGGAAATTAGGAGCGCGGGAATGCAAAGCTCTAGAGCAGCATGAAAAAGCTATGCTCTAGTCTTCTCAGAATCTAGATTTTTAATTTTTTCGAAAGATGTCTGTACCTCTAGTGTATTCGTATATTGGCATCCTACTGACAACCATCCCCCACATGAGAAGAAGGCGTATAATATGGATAACGTTAGTTTGCGCAGTGATTTCTATTTCGCCTTGGTTCAGTCAAAACAAAAAAAATGTGTCAATGTCTTCTTTAAAATTCTACTCGAGGTCCGAGCGAGAAAATTGACCTCCTAGCGGTTGGGCAAAAGGACCCTATTTTTGTGGTTCGTGAAATTCTGAAAGCAGAGCTGAACACGGGAAAACATTGGGGATAACCCTATATCATGTGAAAAGGCGTCGAGAAGGTTCAAATAACCAATAGAATATTAAAGAAGACTCCAATAATTCGCAAAATTTGCAGCTTCCGTCAGTAACCGGTAGGAGTGGTATACACTTGTGAAGGTCAGTTTCCTTTGGAATCAGTTCCTCTCTGAGCGGCGAAACTATGACTATGGGTTGTTGCGACAAATTGGAAAAAAAGTGCCATGAAAGTAAGTTACCGTGTTCACAATTCCACACAGAAATAGGATAGTCATGATCAGCAGAATTGTAAGCGAATGACCATGGGAGGTCCGAGTGATGAACTGCGAAAAACTCTAAAAGTTAGTTATTGACGTTCGCAGGCAGGCAGCGCCATTGAAAGGTCTTCTACTTACGTGAAAATAATTGATGTAGAGCATCAGCAAGATGAAGAACATCAGAGTCAGAGCGACGACGATGAGAGCCAGACTGGTAATGAGTCTGAACAAATTCAGTCTAATCGCGTCTAGTCTGAGTGATCTACAGCGGAAAACCTACCTTGGCATGACCAGCATATGGTAGATACCGTATACGACCAGGAAGAAGATGCTGATCGCCAGGGCTGGTATGAACCAGTGATCCATCTCTTTGTGGAACTGAAAATGATGATTGAGCCGTAGTGATTTTCCTCAAGGCACCCACCTCCGTCTCGAGCCGAGCATTTTTGAACTGCAGAGATAGAGAATTCATGAAACTGCCCTTGTCGGACGAAGGCAGCTTCTTCTGGTCGTCCCCATCTTGGAGTTTGGCCTTTCTGAAATAGCTGATGGAACTGCGTTCCCGAGCTCGCCAAACAGACTTGCGGATATAATGGTGCCGAAGACACAGACACTCTGGTGTCAAAAACTTTCCGAATTGCTTCGATGCACTAATGCTGTTTCAAATAACACGTTGCCGTACAAAAGTCTAATTCTAATCTTGATCGGTTCCTCCTCATTCGAGTTTATCAATCGGGTTTCAACAGTAAAAGCGTTTGCTACTCGAACATTTGACAGCGTGGAGATCCCCGGGGAAAGATTGTCGCAAAAATCATGGCCGCTAGCACCT
>KN549259.1:189288-200327 GCA_000797555.1 Oesophagostomum dentatum | reverse complement strand
TGCCATTATAGAACAGCTACATAGAGTCCATAGAGTTGGCGAAGTTCTGCTACAAAAAATTTACTACCATATGTGAGCGGAACACGGACATTTAATTTAACTCGTTGTCACGTGTAGTCCTAGCAGGGTTGTCATATAAATTGCGAAGCAGGGATGTGCGGAAGTAAAATTTGAAACTTCCGAAATCGGAAGTTCGGAAGTGCTAGGCAACGAATTTAGTTGCAACATATCCGTCTTTGCCAACTACAGCAGTTATATTTGAGTGAAAAAATGAAATTATAAAGTATTCAGATGTTCCAAACTTCAAACGTAAAAGAACTGACATTAACCAAAAACAACCAGACGGGGACTAGCAGTCAAATTAATCACTCGAAAAAAGCGAGAGCTATCTTATACATTGCAGGTCCTACTACGAGAGGTAGCATATGCAATTCATTATAAATCGTGGCCCGAAATTATGCTAGCGTGAACAGACCTCTTCTATTAGTATAGTGATAATAATTTTTAAACATTTCTCCTGGTATTATATATTTTGACACCCGGTGCTCCCAATTTCGATACCTAGCATTTCCATAGGAGATAAAAAGATTTTACTTACTTTTCTGCTTACCATAAGCCGAGCATTGGTTCAAGATTGTTTTTTTGCGCCATGTTCAAGACTTTCAACACTCTGATGAAGTATAACAGATCCTGCTGATGTTTTCATAGGATAGGCTCCACAAAGCCTATGCAATGCTTCACTCTACGCCTTATTTGTATTAAAGTCTTGCGGCCTTGTACATGTGGTCGAAACTTTAGGGCGTTCCTCATTTTTGAAAAACTATTACAGGCAACGCCAGGACCTAAGAGTGTTCACACGGCACTAGTAAAGAATAGAGGACTTAGATGTCACGTCAAATAGAGACAACGAGGCCTTATTTAGGGTGAATTGCATAAAACCGCGTAATTAGCTAAAATTCGTATTTGTACAGACTGTCGAAAAAAGTGGTAAGGTCGTATAATATTATACATCCTGTCATCTACCAAGAAAAATTAAAGGGACTATTTCTGAGCTGATACTGATCAGTGATATGCGAAAAAATTCTTATCTTAGAGTTACTTACGAAAACTTCCGATTTTTCGGCGTTTTTTCGGAGTCAAAAGTTCGGAATCGGAAGTCCAAAAAACGCCGGAAGTTCCGAATTTTCGGAATCGGAAGTCGCACATCCCTGCCAAAGAGGAACCCTCAAAACCCCATATCAAGATTCAACACGTCGAAACTAAAGTCAGCAATCAACGAAACTTGAGTTGACAGGAGTGTACGCGCCGAACATGCAGTGGCTACGCCCATCTTCCTTATAAATATATTTTTTTAAAGCGAAAAGTGAAAGATGTCGGATCAAAATATAGCTATCGGCGAGAACCTATGGGTTGAACAATCGTACGAAAAATGGCCCTCAAATATGACCATATAAAAATTTTACGACCTTTATTGAGTTGGGTGTTCCCAGGAAGGGCTACGGGAACGGCTGAGCTGTTCACAGGTGTTCACGGGCAAACATCTAGCTTCTTTCTCAAAATTCTTGGGGTCTCTTAGCCTACGATTGTACATGGCCGCGGTCGCTATCCATCACCAAAATTGCACTTATCAGGTCTTCCCCTTTTTGAGAAATCTGTCAAAAAGTGGAGGTTTTCCATTAAGAATACCTCGCCCCATGCAAAATGCGAAGCCGCGGACCGTTGCCGAGGGCCGGCCGAAGGCAGCTGCTTTTTAAAGTGTTGACGTCTTCAATTTTATTTCAAAACCCCTTTAAGTCTTTACCTCTCATGCACAGATTGTACAGAGCAGTGAATGATTCCATCGCAAGCTTTCCTTTACCGGTTTTCTCCAAGTTCTTCAATCTCGCATATGATTTCCACTCTAGGAATATCTTTCTTCTGTTTTTTAACCCTCACCTATACTATCGTCTTCGTATTTTGTCTCGTCCTTTGTTTTGTTAGACTTTTCTTCGCATTTTCGCTCATTTTCTGGGTGACTGTCTAAAGTTTAGCTGAGGCCATCGAAAATAAGAGAAAACGAGTGGAAAACGGATAATCTGTGGTAAAATTAGCTTTTTCTTTTCAAAGGCAGCTTCATAAGTCCTCTCATTTTCAAAAGGTGCTTCGTTTTCGGAAATGTTCCGAGAACACCCAACGCCAGGCCCTGACTATATATCACACTGCTACCTTTGGATTTGGCTAATGGTATATCTCCTTCTACATAAGCTGAAACAAGGTTTCATTTTGAAAAAAAACCAGCGGCATACGAGTCTAGTGGCAGTATTCTGTTGAATGTTCGTGTTTAGTCAATCTGCTTCGGCGCTCGTAATAATTTGTTAGTAACTTGATTATGGCAACTATAGTAATTATGAACCAGCTTTTCTAGCATGCATTTAGTGATAAAAGATTTCATTTGAGTACTGCACATAAGAGGATTACAAATGACTATGGGTTTACCCACAGCTTTTTTCTAAGGGAGCTGAATTTCCGCTATGATGTTCTACTAGGATTTCGACCTATTCCTCTGCTCAAAGAAAACGAACAATGCGAACTTTGCATTAACGACATAAGGCGAATTGTGCAAATTTTCGAGTAATGTGTCGTAGTTAGTAGGGTAACTAAAACTATATGGACGTACTTGAATTTAGCTACAGTAACAGGCTGGCTCAGTTCCACAGCGATGTATGTCCTATTCTCATATAGTTCCATCCAAACTTGGCAACATGCATTTGCATGCCCTTCCCGCTTGCAGCCTTTGCTTGTTTGAGGGAAATGATAGGTTCTATAGCAGAGCAGTCCTTCGTGGCATTTCCTAAGTAAGGCAGTTTAAATCATATTTTGCTTTCGAAGGAATCAACCTGTATTTATAGTCTTCAGTCTTGCAAGTTCTGAGACCTGGACATTCACAAGAACAGGAGCTGTGCAGGAGTGGTATACCAAAGGTGTATTGGCCTACAAACAATTTAATCTTAGAAAAAATTCTGGACTAGTAGTAACTTGCCAAGAACGGGATAGCTCTGCTCCAGTTTCGAGAAGTGGATTACATGGAGACTAATGTTGGAAGTATTTCTGACCTGAAAGCTGTAAATAGTTCACATAAAGTTTCAGAGTCGTCGTCTGGTGGTTGGCACTGGATTTCTGAGCTAACCGTGGTTCGGCTTTCTCGCTACGGAGGCCTATTTTCACGTCAGGGAGAATGAAGAAACTGTTGTATTCGCGGCGTCGTGCACTTTCGAAAAAAAAGAACGGCGGAGAATTTTCACCTTTCCCTGCTCATACGTAGTCTTAAAGTTGGTATATGAAGCTGCACAAAATTTGCTTTTGAGGAAGGCAGGGGTGCTCAAAATGTGAAGTTTGAATTGCTGAAGGAGGTACATGTAAAAGAAAACAGCATCGAAGTTCTTCTGCAAGAGCTACAATTTTCTCCCAGTAGTGTTTTTCGAGTTCTTCCTACAAGCAATAACGGTCACAAGCAACTTTCGCCTGTAGAGAAGGAAGGGGAAGAATACACCCTCCCATGCTCTTAACGAGACTACCTGGTTTTTGGATAAAAAGGCGACCAAGAGGGCAATTAAAGCTTCATCTCTTTAATGTAAAAACAAAAGCCCTTGTTTTGGAACTGATTATTAAAAGTAACCCAAATGTATGCTCTCTTAAATATTTATCGCCGTGCTGTGAGTTTCCTTTATCTGATGAACTTTCTGTACAATATCTTTTATGATAAAAGATTTGTGAGTCGTAAATCGTAAAGCTCCGTCGTAAATCGTAAACCGTAAATCGCAATACGTGTACTAGTTTCGTTTGCGCAAGGCATTGTAGAGCACCTCTCTTTCACTTCGTTACCCAAAAAGCTAATTATTCATGTTTTCTTCCATCTAGTTTGGCATGATCATACCAAATAATTAGGTAAAGAATAAATTTATCAAGTGTGCTTGTCATCAGCGCTATAATGAGCCAAAACATGAAGGAATAATGCAAAATGTGATATGACAAAGAGTAGATCGAAAGCGCAACAGGACTCGAATAAGATTGCGCTGAATACGATCAAGAAAACAAACTAGAAGGAGGAAGTTGCTCAGAACAAATGAAATTGACACAATGATTCTGCAAACTCGTGATTACGACATTTTGTTTAAAGGCAGCATACGCGGAAAACAACGTCAGTGAGATTTCTGCGCATAACGATAGAAGATCTCCAGCCAAACAGGGCTTTCAAACTCCGAACCTCCAACACCTTCTCTAAGCTAAGAAAAACGCTTATCATTACCGTAAGGGCTTTGAATTCAGACGACGATACATCAGAGTACGTTATCAGTTTTCGGGCTGAAGGCGAGCGTTATCCAATTCAACTGGCCCATGGATGCTTTAGCTACCAATCCCAAATAGAACCACATGAAGTTGCAGGATTCGCTCTCTTTGAATACGGCCATTTTTCTGCAAATGTGTCCTGACGCATCGTTGTGTGAATTCAAAGCCCTTGGCAAATTGACAAGTGTTTTTCTCGGCTTAAAGAAGGTGTTAGAGGTCCGGACTTTAAAAGCCCTGTTTAGTTGGAGATCTTCTGCCATTCCGGGCGGAAATCCCACCGACCTTGTTTTCCGCGTATGCTGCCTTTAAAGACAGTGTACCACCAAATTTTGGTCCGTGACTTTTCTATTAGGAGTATCAGGGAGGGCTTGCCCTGTAACCCTTCCATAGTAGCAACCTCCAAAATCTAGTTGTTTTGGAGAAAAAGCCTTATCAAAAGGAAATCCCTACTAATAAATGCTACGATACGCCAAAGTACGGAGCCAAGAAACGGCCTAAAAATTAAAGTAAGATCACTGCTCTTGCGTAAACGTGTCTTTGAGAATAAACAGACGACATGGGTAAAGCTGGAGCCCCACTACCTTCGTTCAGAGCCTTGCTTCAGGTTTCGTTCCTTGTTGCATTGTAGCTTTTATTAGCAGGGATTTCGTATCTGATAAAGCTCTTTCTCCAAAATGAGAGGGTTTTGGGAGTTGCCAATTTGGTAGAGTTATAGAGCAGGCCCTGCTTGGCAATTCTACTAGAAAAACTCAGCAGCCAAATTTTGGTGGTACGCTGCCTTTAAGCTCTGATCATACACTACCGCTTAATGCAGATACCATCTCCTCCTTACCGAAGTGTGAACGCTAAAATACAGGCTGAAGCTGCTATGCTTTATAGGCCTTTAGGAAACTACGACGTATTCAAGGTTATCGATTGTTAGATGTGTACATAGATCATCGGCAACTAGTTCAGATCGGAGCAGCTACGATGCTCTCAGTCTGGGGGATTCTGGTCCTGTACCTCTTACGCCGTCCGCATCCGTCGTTTACTACCTCATCTTGTCAAGCATCCCACAATGTACGTAAACTGCAGAGCTAGAATGGACTCAGAACCTTAGCGGCAGCAGTGAATGCGTTTTGCGCTACAGCTTCCCAGTGACATCCTAGGCTACTTACTATAGGTGAAGAACTCTCCGAGATTCAGCAGGGCTAACGCGGTCACAAATATATTCGACAGCAAGGCGCTTGGTACATATACGAGTATTTCGAGGCAAAATATTAAAAAAATGAAAAGGTGAAATTTTGCATTGAAGTATGTGATACCGCGCAGAATATGAACTTTTCTGCTGAAGGATTTACGAATTTATTTACGAAATATTGGCAGCTTTTACGAAGTTCGTAAATCCTAGCAAATCGCAAGTCGTAGAACGTAAATTGCAATTACGCACATCCCTGGCTCGTATGTCCGCACTCCCGTATGTCCTTACATCCGTATGTCTGCATATCCGTATGCCTATATGTTTGTGTGTCGGTATGTCCGTATGTCCGGACGTCCGTATGCCTCTCCTCACGTCTGTATGTCCTATGTGTATTTGTTCATACGCCTGTATGCCCGTACTTTAGTATATCACTATGTCCATCTTGAAGGCAGGTATTGTTCGATTGGGTTAAGCGGATCAAGTAAGCACATACGATATTTATATCGATCGATAGCGTATTGAAAGCTGATTCAAAAAATTCGATATTTCCTATTAACACGGAAGTTACTAGGTAGAAGGTCCTCTGAGTATTTTAAAAATTACTGAAAATAAGTCAGAAGTTAAAGGATGTGTGCAACCGAAGTTCTGCTGTGGGCTGCTGTGGTAGGAAAGTATGCCCGGACCTCCTCTGAGTAGACACACTGGGGCCAGGATATGACGTGGTGTGTGCGAAAATACCCCTCACACATACCACTACTACCACTTTGTCACCTTTCGCAAGAATCGAAAAGCTGCATGTAGTGAAAAAACCGAATTTGACCGTTTCAAAAGTTTAGACTCTTTCGAGTTCTTGGCACTAAGAACACCTAAACCTTTACTAGAAAAGTACCTATCAAGGCTTATAGTCGGCTTGACCAGTCGGTGCGAAGTTGTAAGATGTACAGTAACAGAATCATTAGCCATGGCGCAAAATTCCACTGAAGATCGGCTCTTGGCAGTAACGGCTGGTCATCAGTTCGCGCCACAGCTAATCTAGCGACGCCTCTTTCCTCTGATTTGTGTAAGTGCACCTAGCAAAACTTTACAGCGACTGATCAACTCGATATAGCTATTAAACATTTTCTGCTACAGTGCGTACCAAAATTATGCATCCACCCCTAAATTCTGCGATAGTGCGGCATATGTAGCAGCTGGAGCTGATTTGTTATGGTAGTTGGATTCAGCGTGCGAAATACCTACGAAGGTAATATTTCTACTTCAGCAGCATCCTCCTGAGCTTTTAAATTTATTTTTGTCTCTTTTTCTTTACATCAAAACTGTGCATGCACTTAGAGAAAAATCATTTTTAGTAGCAGTTTTTCAATCCGACTGGCTGCTTAAGCTTATCAGTAGTAACTCTGCGGTAAATACGCTTGCTCTGGACTAGGTTGTGGGCAACACAACACTGGCGGCTGTTTTAAAACCTGTAATTTGCGTTTTTGAGTAAATGGTCAAGGTTCAAGTTTTCTAGTTTTCTAGTAATTTCGTACACGGTTAAATTAGGAAATCTAGGCCTTTTATGAAGGAATCACCTTCGTAACTGCGCTCGGTTTACATTTTACTGTTTGCAAGCCACTTTCCTATAACTTTACTAGCACCTGAAAGCGCACAACCATGTGCAAAGTTGAGGTTCCGGAGAGTTTATCAGTTTAAAACAGTTCGTATGCTCTACCAACTGTCGCACGAATGCGCTTCTGTGTATTTCTAGCTGTGCACAGTCAGGCTCTGCGAAAAATATGATCACAATTTAGTCATAGGGAACGGCGAAAATCAACGAACTTAAGCTAGTGGCTTCACCATTTGCGACAAAACCAACACAGACCAGAAGTTTAGCAGTTAAGCGTCAAGGACGATTCTTTTGCTTAATTCGCTGAAGGCAACACATGTTTTTTTCAATTTTTCACCTCTGTGAAGTTATTAGCACACGTCGCGGACAATATCTAAATGCGTAACCGTTAGCGCAGAGTAATGCTAAACTCGTCGGTTCTATTCGCACCGTGCGGCTAAGTTGTGGTCCTATTTTTATTCAGTCTGATATGCATGGCTGGAGGAACACCAAAACATCCTTCTGCAGGCAGCTGGTGGGAGATACATAGCACACAGCGCTTCTAACCATAAAAGCCTCCAAAGCCCGATTTTGGGCACGATTGCGCGCTTTTGGGCGGACGTGAAGCCATGCGAAAGTGGCTCGCAAACGGTAAAATGTAAACCGAATGCAACTAAGAAGGTGATTACTTCCTGGAACATCTAAATTTCCTAATTTAGTTTTGCACAAAAATTATCAGAAAACTCGAATGCTGAGAATTTACTCAAAAGCGCATGTTAAAGATTTTGAAATAGCCATTAGTGATGTGTTGCCCGCAACCTGGTCCGGAATATACGTATTTGTTGCTGCGTTACTACTGACAAACCTACGCGGCCAACCGGTTCCACAAACTTCTATTAAAATGATTTTTCGATAAGTGGATGCATAGTTTTGATACAAAGAAAAACAGACAAAATAAATTTAAAAATTCAGGAGAACGCTGCTGAGGTAGAAATATGGCCTTATAGGTATTTCGCACGCCAAACATAGACGCGATAGTTAGAGATGGCGGTCAAAAAGTGAAGGTTGTTTGACGAGCAAGGCGATGCAAAAAGTGAAGGTTCTCCTTTGCCTTGCTGTGAATGCACATGTTATTTTACCCTGCATAGGTATCACCGGTAGGGCAGGGCTAGATGTTTATCATTCTCGTAATTTCGGTTCTACTCAGAGGTTTTGCAGATAAAGCTGGAGCTTAATTTTTCCTCCCTTAGTGATTTTATCAGAAATCCGTAACTGCACATGACCATACTTGCTCAAACAAGCGAGAACCTAGTACGATTACTGCAAAACTACAGAAGTGCTAAATTACGACAAGCGCTGACATACATACTGTCTCCTCAAGTAGTCTGCGGACACACACTTTCCAGCAGACACGTTGGGACGCGTTGGATGGCCGTGGTTAGAGATGTTCGGCGGTCGATCGATTCCCGGCTCCGCCTACTTTGTGAGTCCGCAGACTACTTGAGGAGAAGTACACGTCTTAGCAAGTTTTAAATCTTTTCAATAATCACCGCTGAACATGGTTTCTCAGCAGGCTTTCTAAATTCAATTTTTTAAAAGCGAAATACAGTGAGAATGAGACGTTGCGCAGTAGTATGCCAAAAATATACATAAAGCCGTTTGCAGAGTGGGCGAGCTCAGCGAGCGTTGAAAGAGACGGGGCTGCTAAGCAGCGCGAGTTCGCGGCGAGCTCGCCGCGGCAAAACTCGCAACGGGGGTCTTTTAGAGCGGGCGAGCCAGCGAGCTCACCGTGAGCTCGCTCAGCGAGCTGCGGCAAGGAATGATCGGTCAACGCTTTAGAAATCACGAAAAAGACGATGGTCCTGGTGCGTCCTCTAAAATTTCTCGCCAATTGTTGGAAACCGTGACTTGTGCAGTTGCCATCTGAATTGCTGATGAGATTCCGAATAAGTCGAACATGAGAGTTAGAAAAATCGCGCTTGACGACGTGAAAAAATGCAGTTAACCAAAGAAGCGTTTTTCGCTTAGGAGAAAAACTGCGTAGTTGTACGCTGGGCTAGAAATCACAAGCTGAATGCAGCGATATATAAAATGTGACGACTTACTCCGCCGTAAGCGAAGAAAACCGGAGAGCCAAATGCCCCATCCTTGGAAGAGGGTTACATAGAGAGTGTGCAGATCGAGGAGCGCGCCAGACGACGATGAGAGTCGGCGGGGCATTTGGCTCTACCCAGTTTTTCGATTGGTATTCAACCAAACTACATAGTTTTACATATTGTTCTGTTCGAAATTTCATTTCGAGTCGCTGCACAACAACGCAACTTTCAGTTTTTTTTCAAATTAATGAGATATACTCGATTTTAAGCTTGCCATTGCTTCTTCTGTTGGAACTGCAGGATGTAACTGATTTTCAAGTATACTTGTCCTCAGTTCGTCTACTGTGACAGGAAGAGCAACTCCTCATTCACACCATATATTTCCTGCGAGACTGAAGAAAGGTGGATGATTCTCGGCGTTTTCAGCTAGTTTCCAAGGTTTCTAGTGAACCGTTGATGTTTTTAATGCAGCGTCAAGGGCTTTTGCTATTAGAAGGGAATACTCATAACGGCCCAGTGTTTCGTGCCTATTTTGTCCCTCATTCCTTCTCTCTTGCTTTTATATACTTTAACATAGCATTCTTGTATGCCTTTATCGGCGCCAGAGGTGAAAGTTACCCCTTCTCCACTATCTGAAAGTGAAGGTTGTGTAGGACTAGTTCTCTACCTATCGCAACTATGACGTAGAAGTGTGGTGTCTGCCTAGCTGCCATAATAGATGAACTCAAGCTGCTGTCTATGTAGCACTATCGAATTTAGAGTGGATGCATAGTTTTGATACGCACTCTATTTATCTTAAACTATCTAATTTTGCTGCTGGCAATGCATTGCTGCTGACTTTATCCCATCGTAATATGTACTTTTTAAAAAGTAGATCGCTCGCATTCTGCGAAGCGAAAATCAATGCAAGCGTCATTTTGAGAGTGCCACTGAAAATGCTTTTTTGAAGTCGTTTTCAGACGCAGAAATGCGGTTTTTATGGATTCTAGCGGCGTTCTCGTTCCCTTTACCCAACACCTGAATTTAAGAAGCGTTGTTTAATTAGTGCCACCACTTGTGCTTTATAGAAAGCTAGCCTTAACTAGAAAAAAAAGAAAATGCTAGTAGACTATCTGCGTATTACAAGGCCATCATGCTAATGGCAAGTCACAATGAACGAAGTCCCAAAGCGTTTTTAAAACCTTATACGATGGAACAGGGCGCAGCAGGATCTACAAATTACCAGCTGAACTTTTCACCTCCAATGCGGATGAAGATGTAGACTTGGAAAAATGAGAACACGGTATAAAGGCTGCAACACGCCCCCTCTCCTTCTCCCAACTATTTGCAGAACCGTTAGCCAAAATGGCAATGAAGTCCTCAGAATCAGCAAATATGCGTCGACGGACCATCTTCGGCATCCACGTATGCGTTGGCTGAGGAACAGGGCTGACAGCTAAATCTCGGGTGACATGGTGACACAAGCAGTTTCTCTGAAGCATGTTTCTTACTACTGCTATACTGGTATACTATATACTATATACTCTTACTATTACTATACTGGCATTTGAATTAATTCCGTCGAATATTCGAATATTCGAATAATCGAATTCTTGAACTTTTCAAATTGTTCGAACGTTGGAATAATCGAATACTTCAGTTTTTCATATTGCTCGAATATTCGAATTAATATTTAGATCTTTCGAATCATTCGAATATTCTAACAAAAACTCGATTTTTTTCGGATAATTTCCCAAAACGCTTCAAAAAGTAGTTCCAAAAACCACCTTGATTGGAATCCTATCATGTTTCTCAGGCCTATAAAGCATAGCAGCTTCAGCCTGTATTTTAGCGTTCACACTTCGGTAAGGAG
>KN549258.1:219238-235534 GCA_000797555.1 Oesophagostomum dentatum | reverse complement strand
CGTGTAGGACGGTAATCGGCGCGGGGCAGTCAGCGAGGCAGTCGCAGCGCGGGAAAATCTGGCCGGGATCCAGATTGTTCGACCGATAGAAGCCCGTGATTGCTGGCGTATTGGGTCCCGCCCAGAGTTTCCAGGGCCGCGACTGCCGTGCCGACTGCCTCGCGTTGACTGCCGTCCTAGACGACATCCTATCACGAAGTGAGACAGGGGGTACGTTAGGCCTGAGAGCCAACATGAGTGCAGCGCTGGCAACCATACGCTCCGGATTGACCACCATATGTGTCGCGTTGAAAAGCGTTGTTTCCATGAAGGCCACTATCACTGGAAAGCAGAGACTGCGTTCGCCGCCGTAATTGCCGCGTTGTTACCAGCAATTTCACGTTAAGAATCATTGGTGCTGCGCCGAGAAGCGTCCTTGTAGCTTTGGCCACCATCAGTGCCGGCTTGAAGACCGGTAATGCCAAACAACAACTAGTAACTAATTACCTCTTCTTTACTGACGACTGCCATGGAAAAAATGTTCTTGACAACGGCTCGGCCATGCGGACCCTGTTTACTACTGCTTCTACCCAATATGCCGGTTGAGCAGGGTTCACCAGTATACCTGTTTTCGGAGTGCCGGTATATTCCAACACTTTCACCTGGGCATTGTTGCTGGTCAGTGCGGGTGGTTGCAATGTAAATCCAGGGTCATCTTCTCTTCTACCACTATAGTCTAGAACCGCTCTTTACAGTTTCATTTTCGTCCCAGTTGTTCTAGACGTATTTATGCTTGCCGCTTTATGAATTTTTGTATGTTCTATAGCAGCACGCCAAAAGCGCAGATAATAAATAAATAAGTAAATTAGGATGTTCCAGTGCCTCCAGCTTCAGTTGGGGGAATAGGTCCGGTGCCGACAAATGATACACGGTGATTGCAAGCGGTGGATGTGGTCTTTGCGATTACAAAGAATATCGCGTTTTAGCGAAATATCTAAAGGTACTACAGTGGAGGGGAGGAGGGGAGGGAATATAACGCAAGAGTGCTATTGGGTCCAAGCTCTTTGCAAGGAGTGGACACAAGAAAGTTAATCTTCTTTCCAGCCCTTGTTTTTTTTCTAAGGACATGCGTCAAGTTTTGAAGCGGGTTTAATTGGTGTGCTTCTAACTATATTCTTTCTCCTATTTTTCACCTTTCTAAAAGGCAGAATTTCTCGCCATGCGAACATAATGCGGATGGTGGTGAGGTCTTCCAGCCAGGATCCATTCAAAGGAGAAGATGCTGGTATACAAAAGTTTGGCTTACAGGCCGCCGTTGGCTGTCGCAAAAAGCAAACGGGGTACGAAATATAATGCCGTGAGCATACAAGGGCCGGCACCGTCGCCATTGGTTAGGTCCGACCACAATGGGAGCAGCTAATCAGTGACGGCGGCGCCGGCCTCTGCTTGCTTACGACAGTATGTCTCATACCCAAGCAAACGCTCTTCGAAGTTAGGCGAGAAATTCGATGTAGCACTGTCCAGATTTGGATGGCTAGACCAGTCTGGCAATTCTTCATTCTTTTCGGTTTTGGGTAAGCTAGTCACCTTTCTGCGCACCCAAAATTTTCCGCTTTTTAGAGATGCCGCGCCGGGCACGTCTGTTCTGTCAGGACGCCGTTTCCTAGCGAGTTTTTAGCGGCATTTTCTGCCTTCCGACGCCTTATACAACTCGCGTTTCTCTGTTTCGACTGTTCAGATCTCCGCTGAGGAAAGGGAGACGTCTTTGAGGGGCATGAGTCGCATCAATCCGCTTGACTCTGCTTGTGAATCACATACGTACATTTTGAGCGTCACCTATCTAACACATTGCACCTTCCGATCGTTCTTAATAATATTGCCAATCATCTATTCAAGACTGAAAATCCTCATCTGCTGAGCGCTCTAAAGTGCGCATACATTTTATAGTCCCATTACCTTGTTGATAAAGAATAGGAATAATACTACTGCTTACTGTGAATTGCTTGCGCAACAACTCGAAGCATTGTGACACGAGATACCGTAGGACCGTTATCTCGAATAGCCCTTAAAACTGCAATTTTGAGAAAAAAGGTCGCAGTTATTTTCACCCGTTAACGTACCTATTGGAGATAAAGAAGACTAAAGGGTAAATGCCTGCACTCAAAATCCACATCATATTCAACGTCATGTGAGACCATACGTTAGGTGGAAGAATACCCTGTAATGTTGTACACAGATGAATATCGCTTGCTCTTTCAACACAGATGAAAAGATTTACGGCTGGCCAAACACTTCCTAATTCATGATCGAATCACAGGTTTTTTCAATTCTGAATACCGGTAAACCCACAAGAAACCCTAACCAACAAAAAGCTTTGGCGAACCTCAACAAGCTTAGTAGCTGGACAGAACTTAGTTGCTACTGTCTCAGGTGCTAAAACTATATCTATCGGACAGTGGCAGTCGTAGATAATTTTTCGGGGGGGGGGTTCAGACCGAAAGTGGGCGGGGCCGAAGAAAATCGACTGTAGAATTTTTGAAAATATTTTTTAAAAAATTAAAACAAGAAGTCGAGTTTTAAATCAATAATAAAAATAATTTATTCTTTGATTTACGGGTGTCCTACGATTGACCCCGCGAGTGGTCCCGCCCCTCTCGCCTCTTCGATCGATCTCGTGCTCGTATACCATGCAACAGCACGTACGCCGAGCGCGAGATCGATCCTGGGCCGGAAGCGACGGGACCGGCTAACTAGTAGCTGCTCAGTTCCAAAATTGACCCCTTTTTCAATTTTTTCCTGGCCTCTAGGCCACTTTCAAAAATTTTAGGACCCGTTTTCTCGGGAAGGAGACACTTTCCCCCGTCACCCTCCTTCTCCGACAGCCGTTTCATGCTGTCTTGCGTTGTTTCAAAGATTCCATTGGAAGAGGCTACGCTTACTTTTGGAAATTTGTACTGGTTCGTTCAAAATTTTAAAAATAAGCTATAATTTCATTATTTACTTCCTTTACTTTTTGAATGCAAGTTTACTTCTAGTGAGAAACATACATATCTTGTGTAGTAGACTTGAAAAAGGAAAGGAGTATCGTCGGTTTTCTGATAGTGCAAGTAAAGTGGTGATGCCATAGGAAGCCTTGAAAAGTGCCTGCTAACAGTCACTAAAAGTTCAGTTTGTTGCTGGTTTTAAATACTATTATGCTAGGACTTTCACAAACTAGGGCTGATATAGAGCTCGTCCGCCTGGATATGACTGGTCGTGTGGTTTGCGTAATCGAGCGGCAATGGGCGCTCAATGCTATCCGATTTTTGCTTTGGCGATGATTGCACCTTATGTTTCATTGTTTTTCTTTACTATTCTTGTATGTCATAATGTATGTTATTACGAGAATACTAGTAGAGTTTGTATGCATGTGTCGGCGGCGCGTTGTATCTGCACTGACTTGCCACAGATCATTCTCGAGCGGAACTGTGCTTACCTTAGGATTGTGCCAAAGAAAGTTCATCACGACTCCATACACTGTGATGGTAAAAGCCTGGACAAGAATTTTTGCTTCACTTCGGAAATTCGACTGTGAAAAGAAGCGTTTTCGCTGAAATCCATTAAATACGTTGCCATGCCGGAAATTGTAGAAGAAAATAACTTACTTTTCTATACAAAGCGATGACAATCAGGATGTAGAATACTCCAGATAACAGAATAGTGCTAAGTTCAATTATCATTTCGCATTTCTGTACTAAATACGAAAATTTTAAACCATCGTCGTAGTTCCAACAATATCTGGAAAACATAATTGAATCACTCTTCCTTACATAAAGCGAGCACTGAAGAGAACAAGCGTAAAAATTCAAGAAGCTTGTCTGATCATGCTTACTCCCTTGGTCGGTAGATCATTGAGGCCCACGGAGAAGCAAGACAAAACGCGAACATCAGCCACACCCAAGTAACCAAACCTACCCAGAGCTGAAATAAGAAAAATTTAAAAAATCAAAGAGGAAGAAAAAAATTAAATAGCGAACCAATGCTTAAAAGTATTTGTCCACTAGAAAGTTTAGTCCAGCTATAACGGCGTTTTTAGCTATATTATCATTCGACCCTAGTGGAAATGCCAATCGTATCATTTTTGCACAACAATAAAGCGGCTTAAAATCATTGGCTTAAATTGGCTGATTGAATTGCTATGTTCAGTACGAGGATTTCTGCCAAAGTTGGATGTTAAGATTCTTTTCACGCTGACATTTCACATATTGTATTTGAACATTATATATTTTGGTGATATTTTGGTGAACCGGAACCACTTTTGCAAATTTATAGCTATACTTCAATTAGCACAGGCTGGAAATTCTAACAATTGCGACATAAATGTTGAAAACTCCACTGCCAATATCCTGCAAAGGATGGTGTGAGCAGCAGTATGCTAAGAATTAGAGAGACTAAGACTTATCATTGCAAGGTATTTAGAATTTTTGCCGAAGGAAAGAACTTTTAAATAATGAGCTGATGAAACCCATTAAATTCATGCAAATTAATCAGCCTGGGTTTACCCATCTTTTCATTGCCATTTCTGCAACAACATTTCTCGCAACTCACAGAGACGTTATGACGCTTTCTTAAGCGCATCAACATTTTCGTACATTTTCTTGCTCAAAGGGCATTAGCGTGAAATTACGCAATCTTTGTTTTCAGTTTTCATAGGAAAAAAATCTGGTAATAAAGTTATGTTGATGTTGAGCAGCTTCGCTCGTCTCATTAACGTACAAACATGTTAACTTGTAGCACACAAAATTCCATCATCATGACGAAGTGCTTGCACGAAAAAATGAATGAACCGGTTTCGAAACATCCTGATACATTTGGAGTCTCCCTATATCACCTATTTGAGAAGAGAACGAGAAGATGGTTGGGAGAGATTTCCACTCTGTCTACCCTTCATTTCAGATGAACTAAGCAAAGAAACACGGATTTTGCATTCGCAGCTCGGATTTGGAAGGAACTCTGAGACTCGCTGAAATACTGTCTGCTAATTTGAAGTAGCTTAGTTCGCAATCGATATGATAAATGGAGAAGAGAAAATGAGTTTTCTCTGACATCCCTTGCATTTGAAGAAGAAATTGCTTCGAACTTTCTGCGAAAAATTTTTCTTATAGAATATGTTTCAGATACTTTGGATAAAAATAATTCCATCTGCTAAAGAAGTGTCAGTGTAATTATTTCTGTGAGAATGACAGAACAGTCGGCTACCAATAGAACTACGGTGAAGATTTTCGTACAAATCGGCTCCAGAGAAGGTCTTCTCCAGGTTATATTTCAAACATTTCATAGTGTGATGATGAATTACTGTGTTGTAAAAAGTTAAACTTTATGAGTTATGTTAATTCTTTTCCTACTTTTAGTTTTATTATGTTTTATTTATCTATTTACTTATTTATTTATTTATCTATTTAGCTTTATTTGTTGGTTTTTCATTGTTGCTTTTATTATTTTACTAGTATCGTAAATGAAAAAAAACTCCACAAACTTTGCAAAAAACACACATCCCTTTGTACTCATAGTTAAGAACGAGTCGACTTTTTTGTATACTACTATGAACGAATTACTTTCGATATGCCGGTTGCCCTTTGAGGAATCCATAGTGATCTTCCTGGTCAACCTAACTGAGGGCAAGTACTGTTGTTGCGCTGTTCTCTCTTACCCTAACGCTGTACTTATGCTTTCAGCCCAAGTGATACGTTCAGAGCGAAGATTCACATCGAAATAAGGAATGCAAGTATGGTCATCAGAAATTACTTTGCACGGTCTAGTTAACAGCTGAAAATGTGCAAGTGCAAACATGAAAATATGCACTATGCAGCGCATAGTGTAGGACCATTACCTTCGTTGTAGCTCCACTGAAAAAGACTAAATCATACTGCGGACAGTGAATTTTTATAAATCTATCAAAGGCGAGGATGACGGTGAGTACTGCATAGGCGACGTAAGATGGTGTAGCCAAAACTCCCATAGCCTGAAAATGTGATTAATGCAAAGCTTTTTGGCAAAGGCAGTCCCCACGCTTAGAATGTACTTCACACTTTCGACGGATTTCAAGTTAGAGGACTTTACGTAGTTAGGTAAAGGGATCAACATTTCGTGTTCTGTAGTTGTCTTGGAGCAGAAAGTTCTCATGGACTTGATATGCCCTTTTCCGCTGACTAAGACCCATATGTGGTCTAGACGCGCTTGACAGACTCGCAAAGGCTAAAGATAGCTTGGAAGTGTCATGCAAAAAAAAAACTGGCCAAAAAGGGCTGATTTTCGCTGCTTTAATCAGTTTGGGTACATGTGGCGCTATGTCGGATGCTGACACCTCCCCCTCCCCCCCCTCCTCCCGGACTTGTTGTTAGTGCGCGAAAACGACAATACATGTCGAGCGTACCTCAACGATTTTGCGCAAACGCATAGAGTAGTCCAACTCAGTGTCGTGATCCTAAGGGCTATATCGATCGATAGCACTTGGATGGAATCACAAGATTATTGCGAAAATTACTCATTCATTTATTGCACTATAGTAACATATTGTGACACTTCGTTTTTAAGATTGTAAATAAAATAGATTTCGTCAATGTATCAAGAGGAGAGATGCGCCTTAGAGGTACAGCTTGCGCTGACTGTCCCTTGTTAATGGGAAAAGGCTTTTGCCCCTAACGAATCCTGCACTCATCTATGATGTACGAGAGCTGAAACACTGTAGCCCAGATGTCATTTCGGCAGTAAATAATGAGTAAAAGTGCTTTGTCGTGTCATATGGGGTAGATATTAAAGGTGCTTTTGGTTATCTAACAAGCCACCTAATGTTACAATTGTTGCACTTTTTTCATTGTGAGCTTAACGCCAGTATGGCGCTTTAGCAACGAGGCCCACCTAAGGAGTAACTCGTCCAAATTCGTCCGTAAGCGCATTACTCCATTTCACGGGTGGCTCGTGTGTTGTGAATAAGCTGCAGATTTTTCTGGGAAATGTGTGACATCTATGAACAACGTAGGAGATGGAGTATACCTGGATCACTGATCAGAATTCATAACAGCGGCGTACAGTATCCTACCCCCCCCCCTCCTGAGTCTGCTTGGATCACATGATACAATCTTGCATTCGAGAAGAATACAGGGTGGTGCACAATTACGGTAACGATATAAAAGCTGCAGTAAAACATGAGCAAAGCTCTGACTACGAAACAAAAGCAAACAACATGCAGGTTTATTACTCAAAAAATAAACTGAACAATAACACTAAGCTCCAAAAAGCTCTCCATCGACGTTAATACAACCGCGGAAAATTTCATCACAGGTCTTCTGTAACGTCTTCTTCAAAGAACTAAGATGATGAGGTTTGACGCATGCCCTTGGCTCCAGAATGCTCCATACGTAGTAGCCGAGCGGATTAGGGTGTCGAGACATGATGTCTGAAATCGGCGAACTCCGACATATCTTGCTGGGACCACGTTGGCATGGCCTTTTTTGTGAGCCGGAATTCCAGAAGCAGGCCTGCTTCATCGAAGTAGAACATTTCGGTGCTAGTAGAAACGATCTACCTGGATGTGATTTGACTTTCTGGAATGCAGATCGCTTGGAACCAATGAACGATGGAAATGCGGCGGAATGGCAGCCACAACGTTTCAAAAGCTATAGTTACCTCTGCTCAAAACATAAGCAAACATTATTAGTTAAGAAGCTGAACAAAGAAATTCAAAAAAGAGTGCCATATAAGAAAATGAGGAACATCTCGCGCCAGCAGTTACCGTAATTTTGCAGCACCTTAGTAACAACAAAGAAACAACCCAGCAGCCTAAAAGATCTCAACCTTTTGTCTGGCAGAGTTCCTAGTGTAGAACAGTGTACTAGAAAGCGTTATTCCAGCTAATGTTGCACTCAGCAAAATTTGAGGAGATATGCACCTAACGACGAAGTGATCCAGCCATGCTCGATTTAGCGATGAGAGCAAGCTATGTGTCTTACATATATCAGGTGTCCATCTTTTGTACCTAAACCAGGTTAAGATATCTTAGACAAGAATTCATCGATTCTCGAAGTATATTCTAAGTTGGGTGCTAATTTTGACCGGATTTATTTGCAATAACCTTTGCTAGGGCAGGAATATATGCCGCTTGAAAAATAGTAAATACACCAGTGACGAAGTGGGCCACACTTTGAAGAAAGTCGGAAACTCCAAGTACAAACATAAACTTGTATGAAGACATTATCCACAGTTCATCATTTTCTAAAATTTTCTGAAAGAAGTGATTTATTTTTAAAGGGGAGCATTAGCAACCTGTCTCGAACTTACTTTCATAATAACCAAAGAAGCACAACCACAAATAAATGACAGGAGAGACATGCAAGTTCCAACTATTAGATCATACTTCCAAGAATCATCTTAACAGGCAAAGGAAGCTTTCCAAATTATTTCTCTCAATTGATTTACTAAGAATACCTTCCGGATTTATGGGCATTTTCCTATTCCTTCATTGTCTCTAAAAAAGAGCAGATATATAGGCTCAACTGCAATATACATGTCTTATCCATAACAATTCGCTAATGCAAGCAAAGAGTGCGGAGAAGAAATACCGCATATTACTATTAGCAAATATTTAGGCCCGAATAAACAAAAAATATAGCACTGTTACATGCTATAAATGCCAGACTAAAATTTTTTTCTAAAATTTTTGATACCTAGAGAGGGGGAGGCAAAAGTGGGCGCGACAGGGACGGCACAAATGGGAAATTGTTGTAAAGCTTTTAAGCGAAATTTTAAGAAATATGTAAAATAGAAGACGACATTTTCTTGTTTTCAAAAAGCGACCACGTTTTCATTCCTTCTTGGCGTTTAGACCCCTTCAAAAAGAGGATTTCGAGCAGGTCTTTGCAGCTCCCTTCAGTTTTCAATATTATGCCAAATGGTACCTAACGACATGATTTCCGTCTACAACACTTTCGATCAAATGCTGAATGTGCGCGAACATACAGCGAATACAGTTTACGATAACTCCGGCAGTTAGCCTTCAAAACCGTCAACGCGACGCCTAACTGAGGTAGAACTGCCCTTTATCGGCTGGTCCTTCTGCCCAAATTCGATGAAATATTCTTACAGTAAGGAAAGAACTTTATGAAAGTTCTTTTGCTAAATTTCGGGTGGAGGCTAAGAGACCAAATAAAGAATGCATGAAACCGTTGGATTTCAAAGGATTCTTACTAGTGTAGCGAAGACGCCCCAAAAACTACCATATTTTCGCCAAACAAGTCATCGGCATTAATTCAGAGTAACGGCCGTTTAGATGATGGTTTTGTATAGTTTTCTAAAAACTTCCTGGAAAACCTTAGTAGGACTTTTTTGTCTTTTTGTTTAATTTTCCACGTTCCTCCTTGCCTCTGGGGTATACACAGGGCGGAGCACAATTAGGTAAATTACCAAACGGACTGAGTACCACCAGACGTATGAAGAAGTGAATAGTAAGTAGTTATCAAGGCAGGGTTGAGACCCGGCTTTGGAATGAGGGCTCCTTATTCGCAGCGCTATTTGATAAGTAGCAGCAAAGATATTTTTCTTCTGCCAACCAGGTTGTTATGGTGGAGTCTTTATTTCGATCTTACGTTTCGACAAATCGTGAATAACAGAAATGAGTGCGTATCAATAACAGCTGAGCTTCTTCCGCCTGTATCGTTATGCGAGCTATCCGTTGCACATAAAAGGCAAAACTCAGTGATTCATTCTTAGTGAGTCCTCTGCATCCACATAGCTCGGATGCAACGAATACCGGTGGAATATAGGTCGGTTTGGTCCGTTGACCCTACTACGCTGATCTCACCGCGTCATGCCTTAGACTAAGGTCTAGACTTGACTGAGCGAGACGAGACGTTTGATGACATGGACCACACATCAGTAAACTACAATCTCTTTCAGACCTCTGAGGAAGACGATTTGTCGAAATGTAAGGTCGAAATAAAGATTCCATCATAACAACCTGGTTGGCAGAAGAAAAATATCGACAGTATCAACAATATGCCCAAGTGTCAAGAAAGGAGCACATGGAGATTATTACGAGACGTACCTCCAGGTTACGTTTTGAAATAAGCGAAGCAAAGAAGTACAGCATTAGGCGCCGTCTGTTTCATGCATCTTCTCTTGAAAATTCATTCTATGACATATTCGGGGTCCGGTATTTTGCTGCTGACTGAACAACTCGTCCACATCTTTCTAACCTTATCAAATTAGCTAGGTCTTCACAATACAGTTGATCAACCAGGCTTGATTTTAAGGCGATTTTACTCTGTGCTTTGAGTAGTCGAAATTATGAAGAAAGCACTTTCTGCGTTCCTTTCTAGTTTGAGGTTTTAATGGCTGTCATGCATAACATAGGTTATTGATCGGTTTTGCCTGCCTCTGCTAACCCCTACTTTAGAACTTTCTGTTTTTACATCGGGATACGTCCACGCTTAATTTTTTACACACGGATCAAGTTCCCCTCTTTTGCTTCTACTTCGGCAAAAACAGGGAAATAAAGGCCTTTTCAGAGTGTCGCAGCGTTTTGACGCGGCGGCAAGTAGACGAAGTAGCTGGAATATCATATGCTTAGTCCTATTCATCTCCAAAAGTATCTCTCGAGCCTTCAGATATAGGTCGAGCCTTCAGATATAGAATTATATCATTACGAGGCGAAACAATAGAAGTAGTTCAGGTGTTTTTGGTGACTGTAGGCGCGATTTGCCGCTACAGCGGCGTGGGCGGCAAAAATGGTCCGGGTAGTATTTTGCTGCATTGCCACTGCGGCTTTCTCCATCATATGCGTTGTTTGTTTCCGCGATTGTTGCTGTATTATTTGATTTAGATTATTGTTCTTCTCCGAACTAGCATTATTTCCGAACTGCGCAATTCAGCAAAGCTACAGCCGTCAAATCCCGACCACTTTTCCCTTTGCCGCGGCGTCAAAACGCTGCGGCACTCTGAAAATGTCTTAACAATACAAAAGCATTTCCAGCGTATACGACAATTATATTCGAGCTTGCTTTTCGTTTGAAACTAAAAATAGGAGCTGATAGTGCCGAAAAGGACGAGCTTCAATGTAATGACTTTCTGTTAGGATTGAAAAAATCGGCAAATAAATAGCTGTAGGAGGGCTATCATAGCGGAATCCTTAGCAAATTGTAAACAATTGTAAGAGCGTTCCCACTGCTCTATTTTTATCTTGCAGGTTCTGAGGTAAAAAAAATAATTGTTTTCGCTCATTTCAGGTGCTTTTTGAATCATGTGAACAGTAGAATAGGTACGTAAGCACAAGACCACATAAAAACTAGAAAAAAGTTTCTGTTTTCGTATAATATATGGAACGCCATGAGAATGTTTAACAAAACGTTGAAAAGTTGATAATACGACTGCATAGGCTGCACTCATGCTTTTTGTTCTGTTTCTGCTGACAGCAACTAATGTGAGTGGGAGAAGACGATTATATGTCGTTAATAAGTGCCAAAGATTATAATGCACTCGACTTTTAGATCGGCTTATGATTCTTTTGCAATGATAATGTTACCTATACACGAGATTATAGCCTATGAGGAATCGAGCATATTTTACGTGATGGCTTTGAGGAAGTCGTCACGGACGAAAAAGCGGACGATTTACCCTGAAACAACTTCAGAAGAGCCACCCGTTTCTTACGTAAAGTAGTAATACTTGTCTAACTATTTTAATTTGTAAGTCTTGTCTAACATAAACTCAAATGGCTGCTTCTTAAGGTTTACGCGTAACATACGATAGCAGCATCATGAAAACGTATAATATCAGTGTCTTTTTCGAATATACCTTCTCATCACATTTGCTATAATTCCTTTATTCGCAACACGGAGTATTTGCACTAGATGTATCCGACAACATTGAATAAATAAAGAATTAAATTGAAATGAACGAAGCCTTAAAGAAAATGATCCAGAGATACTTATTTCCTTATTATTCTAATATTTTACTGCGTCATGCAGTAAGACATGGACTTAACACATATAAAGAGAAATTGGCATCCACTTACTGCAAATTCTATTGTTAGGTTGAGTCGAATATCTTGTTATAATCAGTTGGAGAGCATGAAACAGAAGCATTTACAGTAGATAGGACCAGTCAGTAGTTCGAAAGCTTTGGACCTTAGCTACAGGAAAATTGGTTTCACTCCACGAAAGTTTGCATAGATCCAGAAATATTTGATTTTAAAAAGGAATTCCAAAATGCCTAAAATTTGATTTTTTTCAGTATCTGTCGAATTTTTGGTCGAATCGGTAATGTGTACAGCATACATAAAGTCGAATACATGCAGATATGACTATATTTAGAGTTTGGATAATTCTTCTCTTGACAAAAAATTATGACCTCACGTTCTGAACAACCTTTGTTCTTGGATTTGAAGTCACTGGACTGCCAGATTAAAAGAATTAGAAGCAAGCCGTGGTTCTTCGATAAAGGCATTAAGTAACTTTGAAATGGTCATAAAGTTTGGGCTTGCTTACAGCCATCAACAAAACTGAAGGGACTTATGCTTCATATGACAGTTCGGCGCCAACAACATTAACACAGACACCTACCTCTAGGAACTTGTTCAAAAATTAGAGTGCTATGATATTGCCCAACCAGGTCGTTGTCAGGCATCACTCTAGCAATGTGTGTGGGAACAATACACACAAGTTCCTCCTGATCAGCTTCGTTATGAGAGTTGCACGAAAACGTTGAGTTAAACGACACCAGGGAAAGTTTTCCTTTCGTCAAATAAATCGCTTCTACTGCAGAGCAGAGAGAGCAGCTGGAAATGTGGTAGATTTTACCGGTAAAGGTTTGCGGAGCGTGATGGCAACATTTCCATCTTAAGCTCCATCATCGTCAGTGTTGGAGGGAAGAAATAATTTTTCTGCGGGTGTGCGCACGACCCCACCAAAAAAAAAACACTGCCCGAAATTTTTGAAAGAAGCCGCATCGAGGATTACCTTGCAATCCACCGTATTCTCAAGACATTAGTCTGTCAAGTAATTATTTTGTTTCTTGTTGAGGAATTCTATAGGTAGAGAAAAAATACGCAAAGCGAAGGCACGAAAATTTGACTGATGTCTCTCCTTCGATCGTAAAATGCTTGCTTCCAAAGAAATCTATTGAAAGAGATCGTCTTTGGAAAGTTTAAGGCGTTATCCACCAGCACTGAATATCTTAAGCAAGGAGCTTCATTGATTTTAAAGTTATTTAGTTTGAAAATAAAATCGCAAATTACGACAAGACTTTCTACTCAACCTAATAGAATAACAGAGTTACATGCAAGAGAACTTGGTCGCATCAAAGATGACAGAATCACGAAAACTTGTTGTTTAGTAGATTGAAGGATACTGTTTACATGTGCCAGCTTAGCAACTAAATTCATCGTTTTTTTAAAGAAATTTTGGAATTCCCGCATGTCATTCAATGTTTTTGGCAGAATGTTTTAAATAAATCGAAAGAGGATGTTTTGGTCTACTTGAACTATTTTTTGTTGGACTTAATTTTCAGGCTATTAAAGTAGGATGCCATTTTGAGAAAAATGAGCATTTTGACTCTCCTTGTTTTTGCTTTCAATCGAGGTTCTAAGGCCACAAAAGCTGCACATTTGCGGTGTATATGGAGAGGGTACGACAGCTGTAAGAACCGCTCGTGATTGATATGCAAAGTTTAAAAGCGGAGATGCTGTAATCCTGGTCGTCCAGTTGTGTACGATGAAGAGTGACTAGACATCTTTGCAGGAAAAACCGCGTCAAACGGCAAGGAAACTGGTATAGAAGATATAGTGCTCTCACACTACAATAAAGAAGCATCTTTACTTAATTGAAAATTCTATAAAACAAACTTTTTAAAAAATTTCGAAAAAAAACAACATAGTTGCCAATCCCATACTTCTCTCAGTGACTAAAGCACAAATACCTGTGAGAATACGAATACAATTCTTGAAAGTTGACATCAAAGTAAAAAAGCAGAGCAGCAATAGTACAAAAACCATGCTGAAGAAATCTTCAATAACATTGCTTAGGCGTAAAAATACACCTCTTGATCATATCAACATTTCATAAATGTTGATGTGATCTGTGTAGACGGCGTGTGTTGAGGTCATAAACAGGTATCAATGACGGTGAATGCGCCAAGTACGACTTCTGATGGCTAGAGGAAGATTAGGAGCGAAAGCAATTACTATTACCATACATTTGTACAGAATACAAAAAATTTTCCCAGCATAATTCATTGTTTACTCGAAAATCGTTTTTGGATCAAGATAAGCTACGCAGTAATGTGCCAGTTCTTTGCGTAGTGACATAATTTGCTTCAAGAAAAGATCAGAGAGCTCTTCGATGACGAAGCCCAATGCTGCATCAGCAGTTCCGGTTACTTGGCAGTAGAGGCGTATTTGAAATGAAAGAGAAAACCTCCCTGCTATTCAAAGAATTTTTCTTGAAGTCCCGCCTTTCTTAAGTTTCCTGACTTAGACAAATATTCGGAACTTTGGCGGACCCCAGTGTTTTTCGGAAGCTATGCTGAGCATAGAATTGTATTTAGAGCTCGAAAATCGGTATCTTTGGAACTCTGGCATAAAAATAACGTTGCACGGGAGTCTTCGAAACCATCCGCAGGTGTTCCGCGGAAGTTCTGAGCTTTTCCGACTGCCTCGAAGTGCCTACGGAACTTCCGCGGAGCTCCAAGCCCCTCCCGTCTCGAAATCTAGTGATCTTCGGAACCTCCACGGAGTCTACGAGAAATCTCTTTAGGCTCCGCGGAAGTTCCGATGACAAGGGTTCTTCGGAAATTAAGAGGAGCGCAGATCTGTTCTACGTTGCAGATGGAGCGAAATCTGCCTTTAGCACGCAGCCGAACAAGCATTTTTCCAAAAGTATGTGGACTTCAAGAAATGAAATACTGGAGGATTTTCAAAGAACAAAGGCATAAGTACCATGTACAGAGTTTAACCTATGCTCCCACTTTCGGAGACGTGTCCTCTGTAAGGCGAAGTGCCAGCTAACTCTCGAAGATATGAGCAGGAGATTCGCAAGATCATTTTGCCTCACCTTGCAACAGTTCGGATCCCTCCACAAGGCTGGATCACATTCTTTTGCAGGGCTTAAGCTTAATGGCAATCCCTCCGCGCAGCGCCATATGTGACCTTTCCGATGTACATGCTCAGAAGTCCCGAAGGTTTTATTCGACTCCTTCGAAGCGAGAATTGTACCCTTCCGCAGGTGACCCGCCGAAGGCGTGCAACTAAGCCCTGTGGAAGGTTCCAAGCCTGTCTCTAAGGAGTTGACGGATTTTGTGAGAACTCAAAAATTGGGTTGATTTATAGATATCCTGGTTTAAAAGTCATTCCTGACCGAGGAGTTCACTCCAGAAGATTGATTTCGTGGAAGAGTTGTGCATTCATCGCGAAGATCTTACAATTTCACCTTTCATTTACAAAATGGTTGTAGTGCTTTAACTAGTGCGCAAAAATAAATGTGCATTTCCTCCGCGAGATCGCACACGAGTCTTTACATGTTTCTTCTCCAAGCTAAGGTTGACAGACTTATAAATCACTTGTGTACATTCGCAGCATCAGCTAGGTAGCAAATACACCTCCCGACTGTTTTTGATAACATCTCCAATAGTCGACTCAACGTTGAAATGCTTTTATATTTTCCTGCGGCTGCTGTCCTCATCTTCGTCAGCTGAGCGCTCTAAAGTGCGTATGCATTTTGTAGTTCGACTACGCTTTTAGTAAAAAATGAAGATAATACTGCTGCTTACTGTGAAATGGTTGTGCAACAATCGGGCGCGGTGCGACGCGAGGTTCCGTCGGGCCTTTGTCTCGAATTGCCCTCAAAGCCGGAATATCAAAATGCTTAGGTTTGTTTTGATCGGTGGACATACCTGTTGGAGATAAAGTAGATCAAAGGATAAATGCCAGCACTCAGAATCCACATCATATTCAATGCCATATATAACCATATGTTTGGTGGAAGAATACTCTGTAATATTGTTCATAGATAAATATCGCATGCTCTTTAATGCAGAAAGGGAGCCCTGCGACTTATCAAAAATCACTAGTTTTCAGTGCAAAGTGTTTTCATGTCAGTAGACTCAAGCCTAACTAGAAGAAAGTTTGGCGATATGATCAAAAACTCGCAACGCTTGAAACATGTATAGGAAACTTGAATCCAAAAATTTAAAACTTAGATAGTAATTAACTATCACTGTCGCAGTTGCTAACTGTAAGATAATTAGAACTATGGGTCATTATATGTCACTTTGCATTTATTTAGTCAGGAG
>KN549258.1:206769-219051 GCA_000797555.1 Oesophagostomum dentatum | reverse complement strand
TCCGTCTATCTGTCCGCTGGTTGTCTTTTTATTTCCATATATCTCTTCTGGCACAGGAGGTCTACCTCTAGAGTTAGAGGGATCGGAGCGGTGTGGTGTCATAAATTCTCTTGGCACCAAAAGTAGGTATATCCGACGGCGTAAGTGGGGGTCTTGAAAAGAGTCTACAAAAATGTCAACTAAAAGCTATTAGAAGTACAATTAGCTGCTAGTTCCAGGTCTAAAAGCTGATGTTGGTACAATTACCTTAGGATTGTGCCAAATAAAGTTCATTACGACGCCATACACCGTGATCGTGAAGGCCTGGACAAGAATTTTTGCTTCACTTCGGAAATTCGAGCGTGCAAAAAAGCGCTTTCGCTGAAATCCGTGGGATTGCCATAAGTTGCAAAAATTTTTTAAAACCACCTACTGTTCTATATATTGCGATGACGACTAAAAAATAGAGTACTCCAGACAGCAGAATAGTGCTCAGTTCAATTACCATTTCGCATTTCTGCACTAGGTATGAAAATCTCAATCCACCATCATAGACCCAAGAATATCTGCAAGTCAGAGTCAGTTTACTATCCTTCATGTAAAGGCAATATTTTAGAAAACAGTTGAGGCGAGGAAGGAATTGAGTTGTCCAGGAATTTTCATTTGATGCTTAAAGAAAAAATGTTTTAAAAGTTTGTCCACTTACGCTTCTGGATAGTAAATTACTGAGGCCCATGGAGAAGCAAGACAAAATGCAAACAGCAGCCAGACACAAGCGACAAACCCTAACCAGAGCTGAAATGAGGAAAATCAAAGAAGGAGGAAGTAAATAAAAGATGAAGAAAAGATAAAGAGTTACTTGTACCGCGGGAAGTTCTGTTTACTGATTAATAAATAGTAACTCTAGATAGCTATTAGAAATGTTAATCGTGTCACTTTTGCGCCCTGACATTGCTGACCGGAAAGTAGGGGCGCTTAGTTTGCATGCATTATCACTGTCTATGTGATTACTGGATTACCTAGATATCTAGGTGGCCTGTCCTTACGAATTGTGCAGGCTCCAGCACTCATCCAAGATGACGGTACTAAAGTGGAGCCGTCCGCGAGTTCGACATCCCACATTTTTCATTTCCTGACTTCTCAAATGACCCATCTTTTACACGAACACATCCGCCCATTTCTTTGAAGGTATTCCTCGAAGACGTTTCACATTTCTTGGAATCCGTTCCAAGGTTCTTTTCAACCATTTGTCATCAGTACTCTTATGATAATACGGGCAAATCGGTGTTTTGGCTTCGACACATATCCCGCTGGGTCGCGTAGACGGGACATCCTCCTATGATGAGAACAGCGAAGTCGGGCGATACTTACCCTCAGAAGTCCGAAGATGAGCCATGCTGCTCTAATTCTCCCGTTCAATTCGTCTTCCAGATCGTTCTCCTGTTCATCGAGTGTCCGAGGACACGTAGGAAGGCGTCTCCGCAATGGGAGAGCCGTCCAAATTCCATTCCTTCTCCTTCTCTTTAGCTATTTTTCAGGAACTGTCTTCATCCGATTTATTCGCAGCCTGAATCTCTTCCTTCTTCGTTCATTCTCTTTAACGTCGCTTCTGCTTCTGCGCTCGTCGAAAAGAGAACGATGTCTTCCATCAGAAAAACGTTATGTTGGTCCTCCACTTGTTCGCGGGTCCTCTCGTTTTGCAACTATAATGTTGTGTTCGCCGCTAAGATTTCGTGGAGGAGATAGACGCGAGCCCATGGAAGATCGGCCAATGTGGTCCGCTCCTGGCGCTGTCTCTGCTTTAACCTTCAGCAGTGCAATAAGCAGAGCATGGGGTCCCTGGAGGTCCCTTCGACATTTATTGAGACTAGATCTTCTTAGTGCTGCTTCCAAAATCCTTCCTTGTCTATACCTTCAAAGATCCTACTGCGGCTCTTCTGCAACTGATGTTCGCTGGATGTGTGATGGATGTGATGCATTTGGATCTAGCCTCAGGGGTCTCCTTCTTATCAGCAGGTCCTTGGCGGCATTCGAGATGCGTTTCAAATGCGCAGAGCGGAGCTTCAGGGCCGGTTCTGTACAGGCTTCCAGTCCTTTAAGAAGCAAACCTAGTCTTCCGTGAGTCCTCCACGACAAGCCAGTCATATCAAGACAAGGACCTCAAGCAGGTCATCGTTTTAGACGACATCCTTGATCCTTTTCGAGCTGCGACAGCTGCTGTTTTCCAACTTATGGTTGAATCCACCTTCGGAGGATATGATGATTACAACCAATATAAAAGGATGGTCCTCCTGAAACATCCAGTAGACATCACCTTCGGTTGGTCATTATGCGGTCGACCTCCGCTTGAGTCGTGTTGTTGGGTGCCTCCCAAGTAAATATGCGATGTTCCTCCTTCATGAAGGTGGAGTTACCATGAAACAGTCGTGCGGCGGACAAGAGTCCAATGAGGCAATTGCCATTATCGTTCCGGAGCCCTAATTCAATTCTTTCAATTCTACTCTCAGCTCCTACGACCGTCCCATCCTTGCGCTGATGTCTCCAACAACTTACTCGCAGAAGGACTTCTCGTTGTGGATCACGTCCTCCAAGTTTTCGTGGAACGGTCCGTTTCGAGCCCATGAGCTGTTGACGTTGAAGAGTAGTAGTTGATGATGCTGATTGTCTCCTGGCGTGGTGCGTGGAGATGGAACACAGCTAGGTGAGGTGCGAGTCGATGAGATAAACGATTGATGGGTGTACCACAAAGTCAGCAACATTCCGTCCTGGGATATTGTCGCCACGAATGACGCGAATGACGAGAGCGCCATCATTTATCTGTTTCACGTCTTTTTTCCCACTCTTGGCCTCCTGCAGGGCGATCATATGATATTTGATGCGTCTCTCCGCTTCGAGAAGAGCGTCAAAATCGGCATTGCTGGAGACTGTTCTAGCGCTTCAAATACAAATCGTGAAGCAGTCTTCATGGAAGGTCGGAGACACCGTCGCTCTGGTCTAAATCCGGCGTCACCAGTTGTCATATCGCACAACGTCTTGGACGGCAGAGGCCTGTGTGCAAAGTACTGAAGCAGGGTCCATGCTAGATAAGAGAGATGATTTCCTCCTAGCCCCTCTCTTTCTCCCCTCCCCCCCCCCTTCACCACCAGACAGCCTTGCGAAGTCGTGCTTAGCTTTTACTACAGTTAGCCGGCAAGACTTGTGGAATAGAGTACCGATGTACTGCTGACGCGTTAGACCTGGTAGCGGGCCTGCACCTAGCTAGGTATTATAAAATGCTGAGCTCCTTCATAGCTTGGGTGACCTTACTGTAAGATGAACTTCCATTGTACTGCGCAGTTCGACGCTCATTGCCGCTCTACACCGCGATAAGGTGACAGACCGACAATGGTGAGGGTCTACGTGATTATTCCGAGAAATATCGCGCTTCGATAGCTACAGCATTTTAACTTTTGGAAATCGTTTTCATTTTCAGTTGCTAGATTTCGCTTCCTAGTGAACGTGTTAGATCTTTCTTCTCATTGTTGTTAAAAATGTTGTAGCTCTTCTCAAGAATGAATTAGTGAGATAATTAGCAAAATATTTTCTAAAAGAGGAGGTAGCAATCTTGCTGACAAATCTATGGTAGTATTTTCATACATATTCAAGAGAAAAAGGGAGAAGATATACTAATAGTCACTGCAGTTTCAAATAGTTCAAAAGAGGGCAGGTGTTTAACTGATGTGCTCGGGTACTGAAGAAGTATGTACAAGATTTCACAAAATGCTCAGGAGAAAGTACTAGCTATGGTTTCTAAACGTTCTCTAAGGGACGAGAGTTGTTTTGTTGCTATTAAACTGAAAAGTCACTAGCCTGCGTAGCTTTTCCTATCCTAATTGGCTCGTTTAGGTAACGCTCGCAAATGCTTGTTTGCGTGCGACTAAAATTCCACACGTTTTCTCTAGTTTGACCATGACTGTACTGCTCTCGTCTAAAACTACTTAACGTGGAAAGATTTTAATATATATGCATCATTTTCCCCTCTAGAGCGCATTTGCTGGCATCAAAAACCAGCGCAAGTTTGTTTGTGATTCAGCGAATCTGACTTGGAAGGCTAACAAACTATATTTACGAATAGTGATGCTATACATGTGTAAGGTAGAAAATTCACAACAAAATTCCAGAAGTCCTATTTTCTGCGGACCCTGCCTTTACAGATAAAATGGGAATACTTTTTAGTTTAGACTTATAGAAGAGCTACGTTTCGAGGATTGCACCACTTGCTTTTGCTCTATTTACCTTCGCGACTTTATTATTCAAATCTAACCTTGTTCGTATTGTGAAGAATTCCTATCCTTCCCTGCACATAGCGCAAGCAGCTCTGACTCGTCACTCTTGATAAATGACCTCTCGAACTTAGAATGCAAATAAAGGAGAAGCATTCGCTATAGAGTAAACTATGTGATTTATATCTCGTTTGAGGGATCTGGACGGTGCCGCAGCGCATATAAATAGGGTACCACGGAGAAGGATTGGAAACCATCTCGGACACATCTGGACACTTTTCTTGGGGCTTTCGAGGCTCCTACATTCGCTTAATTTCTTATATATTTTTTCGCTTTTGTTCTACAGTTTAGCGCAATAAGATATTAGTTTATCCACCGTTCCAGTCATGCCTTACTTCAGTTAGGCTCGCTCGCAGAACGAATCTTACAGCGCGATGAACGGGAAATCAATGAATTCTATAACCCCTTATCCTCTTCGTTCTTATATTATAATTTGAAGACCAATTTTTTTTCAAAGACCGTACAAATGATCCGTTTCAAATCAGCAATCTCCCTTCGGAGAGCTCACCAATAAGTTTCCCATCAGTTTGACTGAGAACAACTATGGCTAGCTGCACCAACCTTCGCCCGTTGATAATGCGTTTAAGATGAGAATTCGTATCAAAATAATGTTTAATGCTCAGTGAGGGTGTAAAAATACACTAGTGTGTAACTATACCATCGTTCTAACTCCGCCGAAAATCACTGAATTATAATATGGGCAGAGAATCTGTATAAATCTGTCAAAGGCTAGGACTGCGATGAGAAGTACATAGGCGACATAAGCTGGTGTAGCCAAAACTCCCATAGCCTGAAATGAGTGTCATGTAAAACTGTTGTTAGTGAAGCACTCACCTCTAGAATGTACATCGGATTTTCGATCGATCTCAAGTTACTGAGGTACAATGGGTTAGGGTTCAACATTTCTCGCACAGTTGTTCTCCATGAAAAATCCTCCAGATTGTATACCGAGCGTATTTCGGTGATTTCGCGTAAGTAGTCTGTTTCGGAGCGCTGGTGTACTACATCGATCATGTACGTTAAAAATAAGTTTTCAATAGTGCAAAAGAAGGAATAGGCGTGAATGTTGCTCCATGCACCGATTCATCTAACTATTGATGAAAGCAAGCTTTTCACATAGGACGGTTCTTGTATCCCCAACGTAATTGAAACACTGCAAGTCCAGGTGTGACTTTGGGGATAAATACTATTAGGTGGATTCAAAGTATGCCGCCACGACTCTTTTGCTGTCTGCTTTGCTGTCTTGCCGAGCTTTTTCAGTCCACATAGAATAGTCGATTGACCGAAGCCGAGCATGGCTGCCATTTTCCTGGTGGTAAGATACCATCCTCCTCCACGGTGGAACATAGCACTTCCAAATCCAGCTCCATCGGCCGACCCGACCTCGGAGCTTCTTCAAGAGAAAAATCTCCCTTCTTGAATTTGGCGGACCAAATCCCATAAGAGATGACGCATTGTGGCCTGCAAATGCACTGTGGGGGAGCGCTAGCTATTGTGATGATAGAGTAGCATGCACCGTCACGCGCACATGATGACGACATACCATGCACATCAAATACGGAAGGATCAAAGACGTGGCGGGAGGCTTATGAATCGACCTAATAAATTGTCTTTTTTCAATTCATGTGAAATATACATGCAGTAAAGATCATTTTGGTAAGCTAGCCTATATACAACCGCTGCTGTATTTATTTTTTCAACAGCACTCTCTTTTGTCAGCGCGTTCACATGATAGAGTCACTCATCCAGACTTAGCTAAAAGCACGCCACTCCGTTTTGTAGGAATTTTCTCCCCTGGAACCGGCTGTGCGCAGATATGTTATGCACTTGGACCAAGCTAAAATATTCCAGTTTGAAATCCATCGAAATTCGAGGTGCTTTCTAGTGTGGATGTTCTTTTAACTGAACCCGTCTGTGAGAACCTTCGCTAAGAGAGGAGTGTACGCCGCTGGAGAAAGAGTGAATATACCAGTGACAAAGTGGGCAATACTTTGTACAAAACCGGAAACTCCAAGCGCAAACATGAACTTGTATGAGGACATTCTCCACAGTTCATTATTTTGCAAAATTTTCTGGAAAGTACCATTTATTTTCAAAAAAAGCATTAGGACTGTCCTTAACTTACCTTTACAATAACCAAAGAAGCATAACCACAAGCAAATGATAGGAGAGACATGCATATTCCGACTACTATGTCAAAAATCCAAGGTGCATCTGAGCAGGAAAGGAACTTTTTCAAGAAATGCTTCTTCAATAATTTACATGGACTCACCTTCTAGATTTGTTCGCATCTTTATATGCTTTCTTTAAAGAAGAAGGATAACGTGTGTGTGATCTTAGCTGTAATGTACTGTATTGCGTTTATATATCACAGCTGGCTACTCGTAAGAAGCGTTTACAAAGAAAAAAAACATAATGGTACTTTCCGGACAACAGTGGCGGTGACCGAGTGTATGTTGAAAAAAAAACGAAAAACGGGGTCACTAGAGAAGAGAAGGAGGCTAAATATACAAGAGAAATAAATCAGACCTGCTCTTGGTGTTCGCTGCAGCTTCCTTATTTTTTTCGTTAGATAAAATTCGAATAATTTTAAAGAGGATGAACCAACTCAGTAAATACCAAATTTCGCATTACAAAGTCACTTGTTTACTTCGAGCATAGAAAATTCAAGTTTGTTACCTGTAGATGTTGAAGACAAAATTGTAAAACTAGGCTAATTCAACGTATAAGATATAGAAGAGTTTTTAGGACCAGTAGATGAATTTTTCAGGATCGAGCACATAGCATTAAGCGTAACTTATCGAGGAGTTTTCTATCGGAATGAAGGATATACAAAGATTGAGTCGTTAAAAACGAAGTGCCCTATTTTCCTTTACACAAGTTTTAGCATGTAATAACTAAAAACTGCCGTTATCAGTCATAAATATGGTATAACTTGCCGCTATAAATTATTTTTTTATTTTTTACAACCAAGAGAAAGCAATGCTATTTTAAGGGAATGCGTAAATCGGAAGATAGATCCACATTATGTTTTAGAAAAGCTTTTTACTATACTGACTGATGAGGAAAAAATGGCGTCATTTTAGAAAATCGATTATATCTCAGAAAATCCAAAAATAGTGTGTGTCGAACAGGTGTTATAGTGTCTGCTCGAAAATTCGTGTATTAGTGCAATCAAAAGTTAAAAGCAAGGTTGAGCGCTGTTGTACAACGACGTGCTGCATGTTGAAGTGGGCGCGATCGTGAAACAAAAGGTGTAGGTCGCAGCGTAAAAAGCTAACCTTACCATCGCCATGGTATTGCTCCAGCTGGCTCATTTATATTAAGTGAAAATTTGAAAGCATGAATTTTTCGCAGAAAATGGGTCGAAAAAGGATTCATTTTTTGGTAATTTTTTGAAACTGTGTCGCTGGACAAGGAGAGGGAGAGAAACATAGAGTAGAGGTCGTCTAGGTGTGATTTTTGCACTTAGAGCTTCATCCTATGCAAGAGTCAGTTGAAGCAGTGCACTTCTTACAAAATTTTCTGTGGTTTTTTTAAGTCGTATAAAAAATTTTACCTCTTCCACTTTGAACATAGCTTTGGGCTTTGCGGAGTTCCCGACAGTTGGGGTTAAAGGTTTTAAAGAGTATTCTTTGGCAGTCCTCAATGGCTTACAATTACTCGCCTAGCACATGCTTGTCTGGGATAACGAGAGTCAAACCTTTTTCTCCGAAACCGGACATTTCATTGTCAGCATCAGCATTTCATGTAATATCTGTATTTAAGGTTTCACTATTTTTTCTCCTGTACTTACATTTCTGCCAATTTTTGAGTCAAAACGTAAGGCGTCAAAACTATAGACCATACTCCTAGGCTGAAAAGTAATCATAGTGCCTTGTTGATTGAATGTTATTGGTGAATCTTGCCTTAAATACTTTAAAGTTTCCTAGTAGTGGAGTGCTTTTTCAAGAATTTTGTTGAAATTTGTTGTGAAGGTCAATATTTCATCATTTAAAAATTTTCGCAATTCTGATGCGTAGCAGTTCAGCCAGCTACAAATTTAGATAGGTTGTGGGTAATACCTGCTGATCTAAGCGAGAAAACAAGAGTAGAGGTGCACAGCGTGCATTGACTTTCCAGGTAAGAAGTTCCTTGTCTTCGAAAAGTCAATTTCGGTGGTGTAACTTCTTCGAAATCTCTTAGCAAAGCCAGTGATCCCGCTAGTGATGGCTGGTATTTTCTGCAGAGTTCGCTCTCTCCTAGACGAACCTGGATGAAAAGTATGTGTACGTGTAAAACTTTGCAGAACAGACCCTTAGAAAGAAGCTTTGAAGATGGTTGAAAGAGAAGAAACATTTAGTTTCTGAGGAAGCTAGAGCGGTAGCAGCTTGGCTATAACTAGCAGTTGTACTGGAAATTTAATCGGTAGTTATGCAAAATGTAGTCATGCGGAAAGAATGCCTAAATCAACGGGCTTCAGTCAGTATTTCAATTGTCCAGTCACCCAGCAGGTATGTAGAAGCTGGTTATAGGACGTGAAGGCCTTGGACCAAAGTGTCTTAATAAGTGTTTCAATTTAGGAAGTTTATTCTGCTTAACTTGTAGGTTATCAGCATGCGGTCTTTGCAACAGACGCAGCGGCAAAACCATCAGTCGTAGACGCCGCGGCCTCAATTCCAGGTTACTGCGACTCGAGAATCGCAGACAGCAACGAGACTGCGGAGACGCAGAGACGCAAACTGTCGGTCATCCTGATTGTGGGGAGACTGTTGCAAGCAAAGCCCCAGCAAAAGAAGTAGGCATGACGCGTAGACTAGCTCATATCCTCTTTGCTTTGCAACAAGGCACAGGTGCTAGTCTCTCCCCAAGTTGGTGCCAAACCATCCTGCGGGGAAATTCTTGCATCTCGGTGTGACAAAACTGGATTGCATGCGAAAGGTCACTGATGAACCATCTATACCGAACCATCATCGTCTTCTTTACAAAAAAAAATCTCCACCGGAAATAATCTTCAGTTTTGTGCTTTTTTTCTACAAAAACTGCTTACTCTTTTCTTTGGGAAGAGCTGAACGAAATATTATTTAAAAAATAAGGTTAACTGGTGGCATGCTTACCACTGTGCGCCCCTCGTTGCCACGTTTTCTTGCAGTGGCAAAATCAAAGCCGTGCTGATAAGGGTCCATGGCGCAATGGTCTGGATTTCTGCGCTCTATGGAACCTAGGGGGAAGATTCTGGTTCTGGTCCCCTGATATGCTAGTAGTTTTATATAGATATTGCAAACACCTGGATTTCGCTGAATGCTTTCGGTTACACCTTGCTTAAAGGCAGTGTACGCGGAAATCCTCAATACCTAGATTTTGGTATGGAACGAAAGAAGGAAACGCCCTCAGTACGACTGTTACGGTGCAAATGCTCAATACCGCTTTTGAACGCTGAAAAACAGCCTTTTATGCAGCAAAAACGCACAAAATGCTCCCTAAAGGGTTTGTTATATTTGTAGAGACTAAATCGCGGAAAATGATAGTTCTACATGATAATCGTCACGAAAACATCGCAAGCGTTCATCTGTTTAAGCATTTCAAGTCGTGCGGCAGTTAGCGGTAAATATTTTCAAGTTTGTTTTGGTTTTCACAGAGACCTAGTCGCAAAACGGTTATACTTCATTTCGCAGAATCTGATTGCTTTCGCTATCCTTAACAATGGGAGGGTCGGAGTGATAATCACAAAACTGCTTTGTTTTGGTCGCAGGTGGCTATCTAAGACTGCGGTTTAGTCTCATCATTTGTAAGTATAACCGAACCTTAGTAGCTTTCTTTTTACAGCATCCTAAGGCAAATTTGGGATATACTATCATCATAGCCGTACTGAGGAGGCCTTGTTCTTTCAGTCCATAGCAAAATTGGGGACAATCAACTTGATTTGACCCCTGCTCTGCTCCTCCTGTTCTTGCGCCTAAAACTCATGTTTGGACGAACCCTCAGGTAAGCTTTCAATGTCTCACTTTTAGAACGGAACGGAAGAGTAAGGCCTCCTCAGTACAGCTATATCAGCAACATATTCCAAATTAGTCTAAGAGCGCTGTAAAAAGGACTCTTAGGGAGCAGTTTCTGTGTTTTTGCCGCATAAAAGGCTGTTTTTCAACGTCCAAAAGCAGCACTGAGCATTTGCACCGTGATAGCTGTACTCAGGGCGTTATCTTCTTTCGTTCCAAACTAAAATTTCAGTATCGAGGATTTCCGCGTACATTGACTTTAACCGTTTACATTGCGAGCATTGCTATTGTAGTTATCACACGTTTCTCTTTCCTAGAACTGCGAGTTTAAAGGCAGCGCCCACTCTAGAAACGCTTCCTGACTTCTCGACGGATTCTGAAAGAGGAACTCAAAAAGGGTTGGGGTTCAAATTTCTCGGCTTAAAAGTCATTCCTGACCGAGAAAATCGCTCCGGGAGACGAGTTTTCCACTTCGTCGCGCTCTTTCTTTGGGAGCCGCCTACCGCCTCAAGTGCGCGGATATGGAAAACTCGTGTAACTCTACTCATACCGAATGGTTGCAACGCTTTAGGTAGTACGAAAAAAAGTGGCAAGGCAACTCGTCCCCACATCCTTCGTAACTGATCCACCGAGTACCCGACGTTTCGAATGTTTTTTCCGCAATGAGCAGCCTACCGGTGCTCTCACTTTTGCTTTTGGCTATTCAGCCACCGAAGTTTCATAAATTATTTGGATCTCAAAATCCGTTTTTAGAGTGTGTGCTGCCTTTAAGGAAAATTGCTGCCAACCCTGATTTTTGCGCCAAGCGGCAAACAGTAAAATTAACCGTGAGTAACGAAAAACTACTAAATGCTCACTACATAGCTTTTAAGTAGTAAAGCGAGTAAAGCGAGCACTACAGTACGTCTGTCCGTCCGGCTTCGCCAGACATCCAGATGTGCTGTAGTGCTCGCTTCGCTCGCATCATCTGATGTTTTGCCAATATATACTGTCCCACCTTACCGCAATCGCTAGTTTATCGATTTATTGGTTGAATATTGACTGGTTTCACACTGGTCAGTCAACACTACCGGCCTCTCACGCGTTCGTGTCGTTACTGTCCATCTCCTGCCCACCTCTACCAGCCATCTGTGCGTCGGTCTCGACCTCCGGCACATCGGTATTAACATCTTGCGCGTTAGTCTCGCCTGCGTGGACTTCGATAATGAAATCTTGCACATCAAGATTTCATTATCGAGGTCCATCAGAACCTCTGTACATCGGTCCCGACCTGCGCATCGCGACCAAGCTTCTATGCATCGTCATCGAGCTCCTACACATCGGTCCCCCACCTTCAGAACACCGATTAAGAACCATATTTGAATCTTTCTAATAGTCTTTCAGCTCAGTGGCAGCGCTGCTGCCCTTTTCCACACGTAGAACACATTCAATAGTCGCCGGTACCGTTTGAAATCGCTGTAGTCTACTACGACTGGAACTTTAAATTCCGGGCGGGATGGCGCCTGTGTCGAAAGAACAAAGGGTATAGTGTTAGCTTTGTCTATCGAGCTACCTTGTAAAGAGCATATACTTCTACTGTCCTAACATCCTAATCTGTGCTCAACGTTGCAGAACTCGGCGAATAAAAGCGCTTCGAATTGAATGCGCTGGCGGTATTTGGTACACTCCTATCTATAGAGCTACATCCCTTTGTGCCTTCCTTAACGCAAAATACGGGAATTTCCAGAGCTCATACTATCCTCCTTTCGCGGCACCATTTTTGGCATCGCAAAAATTGATGCAGATTTGAGCTAGAGTGCGGAAACACCGCCTGTCTGTAAAAGATATCTGAAACACCTGTGGTGCAAATTTGGTTTCATAGGATTGCTTTAGAAACAAAAATATTCGTCTAGAAACCCAACCTTCCTGAAATCAGAGGACTGGCGTCATTTGGCGTCCCATAACTCGGCGTACACATGTCCCCCACCTTGGAGACTTCATGTCTTTATGCAGCTGCCTTTGAGATG
>KN549258.1:181788-196798 GCA_000797555.1 Oesophagostomum dentatum | reverse complement strand
GACTTTGTGCTTCTCACATTTGCACTTATTACGAGGGTGGGCGGACGAGTGGTGGTCGAGAAATTCTCGTGTAGATTTGAGCTGACGACATAATCCGACCGCCCACTTTCGCAACTTGGACAAGCACAAAAAGCACGTTTTCGGCATATTCTCGGTGAACTTAACTTTTGTGCCTTCTAACTCAACAAACCGTGCGGCTAGGGTACAAAACATGCAAAACCCTCAAAATCGATTTTTCGTGGGTGCTGCCTTCAAGAAGCTCAGAGGAAGCAAGAAGAAGCTTTAATACAGCAGTAGCGCTTGTCTAGTCGGTTACAGTTCTTTGCAGAATACATCACGTCTGCGTTTGTTTCTTTTTTCATTGAAAAAAACCGGATAGAATTCCATTTGCAGCTATTAGTTCCTGCACGACTTCCCTACCTCTCGAGGGCTTCGACAGCTCATGGTCACTAGCGCGCCTTATCGATATTGATCGTGTCGCCGTTGGTGTCCACTCTGCCAATCGCGGGAGGTGCCCTGTTAGTCGACGCATGACGCCCCGCCCCTTCAATCGCGAACCTATAAAAGGGCTGAGCTAGCCGCAGTTAGTGTTGTGATCTGTTCGTCACAGAGAGCGGTTGCTCTCTGCGATGGGCTCTTCAAGCTCCAGTCATCGCCCCCGCCATACTGCTCACCACTTCACGGTTGCATTATGGCGTCCTAGCCACTGGGCGTCCCTACCAGTCGACCAAGGATCCATCTTGCACGCATGGCCGAGCGTGTCCAGGCTAGTTAGAGTCTCCCTTCCTTAGATATTCTATATGTATTTAATCACTTCATATATATATATATATCAATAGAGTGTGGTCATTAAAATAGAGCGGCTATAACTTAGTTTTGTTTATTTATGTGTGTCGATCAATTGACATCACACATAGTCGCCCTTAGTTAAGATACTTTACGTAAAATGCATAAGTCAGCCGAGGCTCCCCTCTGCTTAGTAGCTGTAGGGCTCTTGGGTCTCTCAGGGGCCTTAAGTCTTGACGCCCATTTGCAGGCTTTGCATCGCCCCACTGACAGTGCGGTAACCCCACCGCGTTTCTCTGAGGAAGAAGCGCCAAAAAGCTGCTACAAAAAGAAGATTCCAAATCTAGGTGGTGTCTTTATAAAGTAATGTGCTTAAATAAAATATAAAATGATGATGTCGATCATGATCGTCATGATCATGTCGTTGTCAGCAGCGCATGTATGTTTCAGCATTTTTCCTTGTTCCACACTGAATTCTTTGGCTAACACTTCACTGTACACTTTATTACAGTAATTGAGCAATTCTAACTGACGAAATGCACTTTTGGATGACTCTTAAATGCTTGCCCAAGCAGGTCGTCTCCATTGAAATGAACCCGAGAAATCTTGCACTTTGGAGTAGGTTCGGTAGCGGCCGAACCTTCTGAAATGCGATAATTACATCTCCTTTACTATTTCAGTGATATCGTACCATTTTTTGGAATGTGTAAATTATACTTACTATGGTGAGTCTGTACTGCCATCGTGATTACAGAAACAGCAGGAAGATGATTTTTCCTTGATGCTATTCTATCGCGTATGGCGCTGAACAGGACCATAATTAGTTTTCTAATTAATTTCAATTAGTTTTTCTTACCTATTGACAATGAAGTAGATCAACGGATATACACCACTGTTGAATATCCACATCATGTTTAACGCCATGTATGACCATATGTTTGCGGGAAGTATGGCCTGCAGTGGAGTCATGTTGTGCAGTTTACTTTTTAATTGATTTTGCTTAAATCAAGTTTTATGTTGTGCAGAAACAGTTTAGTTAAAGGTAGCGTATGCGGAAATTTTTCCACCTACGGTGGGACATGGAGTTGGACTGTTCCTTCTGGACTAAAGGCGTTGAAAAAGATTTTAAGCAGCAAAAATACACAAGATGCGCTGTGCCAGCTCTAGGCTTACAATGCTCGTAAACGAAGTTTATCAATACTTCTGTCATAGCTCTACCTAGGAGGCATTGGTTTTTTGTTCCAACCAAAATCGAGAATACCGAATTCAGCCTAGCACTTCCATGAGCCTCCTTTTCCACATCTAAAACACAGGTTTGGACAAATCATTAAGCTAATTTTCACTGTCCCAGTTTTGCTCTAGAATGAAAGAGCCAAACGTACGCTCTGAACGCAGTTATGGTAGCGTTGTTCAATTTCGCCTTTGCGCGATGAACAAGGTCTCCTAGCACATTTTGTGTATATTTTGCCAAGCAAATGTTTTTTTTTCAGGGCGATATGCGCAGTCTTACTGTAATATGCGTACTGGGAGCATCGTCATCTTCCATTTATTACCAAAACCTCGATATCGAAAAGTTCCACTCGCGCTGACATTGAGCTTAGGAAATATACAGAAGAAGATTGGTCTAATTTGTTGTCCAAAGTATCCCGAAACCTTTTCTTTGAGAGGAGATAGTATATTTTTTTTAAATCTCGGTTCACCTCCTTTCCGAATCTCGTCTCGGCCGACTCCCACTTGACACACTCTATGTTTTACCCTCCGTTTCCTTTATGGTTCTTTTCAGAAAGCAGGGCTAGTGAGATTTCTCCAGAAGGTGATAGAGGACATCTGAGGACAGCAGTAAAAAATTTTTAGTTCTACTAGCAAAGAGCTCTTCCGTCCATGGAAAAGCTGCAGAAAAATTTGCTTCAAACTTCCGTTTTATCTAAAATTCAACCTCAAATGGGTTAGAGTAATGTTCATGCCCATCTCTTTGACCACTCATAGCGTTTAATTAGAAAAGAAATTTCGAAATTTTGGATAAAATTTAAGGAACAATGTATTCTATTACACATTTTCTTATAGTAGCCTACGCAACTCTGTGGTCTTTACAAAAAACCCAAAAAAACCTCACTACTGATGGGGCTGAATCCTAAGGAAAATGTAGCCTTGCTGCACGTTCTTTTGTAATTTTTCTATTGTCGGAGTAGAAATTATACCTGCTTTGTGTTAAATGATATACCGTTACCAGCATTCTATTGACATGTATTTAGTATTGAAAAGAATCGCGAAGCACCTATATTCGATTTCGGCAGTTTTCGTGTAGCCCATCCATTCGCAGGAGAGTTTATTCACTTTTTCGAATTAGAGATTAAGATACAAGAAGTTGCTTGACTTTCTTCCGAATAACTGCGTTGTAAATCTGATCATGACATCTGCAGCATTTAGGCAAATGCTGCAGATCTATCCATCTCAAAGATGAGAGCTAATTTGCTAAACTGAGACCATCAGCAACTAGAGGGCTGCTTGTAAAGCGACTGCCCAACTACTAGAACTAGTTTGGGATCACTTTTTCGCTAATCATGCCGGCTTATCACTCGTTCAACTTGGCAGAGAAGCACTTTATCTCTTCTAAAACGACTTCGCTCACGTTCAAGCTTCATTAGTTCTTTGACTTGACTTTAACTACTTGTCATCAGGCCCATCGACAATTGTTTTGTTCTGTTGCGTTCCTTGTTTTTTATTTCCATTTTTATACCAAATGTTTACCAAGCTGGTGCTTCTTTTTCGATTTTCAGGTTGCACAAAGTTGTTGCGTTTACGTGGGTAACCATGTACTACATTTGTATTTACAAATTGTAAGATGTAGTCTTGGTAGTGTTGCCTTACCTGAGAATTATGCCAGAGGAAATTGAGGATGGTGCAGTAAACTGTGATAACGAAAGCTTGAATAAGTATCTTCAACTCAGTCTTCGAGTCAGATCTTGCAAGAAATCGTTTTCGCTGTAATGCTCAGATTCGTATTCAGATATTATTGTCATAAAAAACGCTCGTAAAAGCGAGACTTACAGTTTTGTAAAGGGCTACTACAACAAATCCATAAAGTACTCCGGATAATAAGATGGTGCTCAGCTCAATCACCATTTCACATTTTTGTACATAATATGAAAATTCCAATGTGTAATCGTAGTCCCACGAATAGCTGAATAATCTCGACATTCTTATTATATCAGTCTTAATAATACGTCATGCTTAAAACTTACAGGTCAGGAAAGTAAAGAATTGAGGCCCAAGGAGAAGAAAGACAAGCAGCAAATATCAGCCATATAAACATTGCAAAACCCATCCAGCACTGAAATAACGCTTATATTACATGTCTTTTGAACCATTTACTCAGGCGATTTCCGTACTAGAAAACGCATAATAGTGTTTATAGGTTTCTATTATATCATGTTCTAGCATTATCGCATTTTCTAAACCGTTTTCAAAGAAGTGGAATATTCTTCAAAAGCCTTCAAACACTGTATCGCATAATTTATTCTCTGGTCATATTGGTATCGCAGCTTGAAAAACGGGACGAAAGCTAGGATTTTCTAAAGCAAGCCTATTTTTCCGAGACGTTATAAACCTTTGTTGTAACACAATTTGTCTACATGCATATACTGCTTAACGATGATGCTGAAATCAAGCCACAGAAAAGAAGAAACATCTGCAAAAGAGACAAAAAGGGTGCTCTTTTGCGATCGTGTCTATTCTGTATAAACACAGAAAAAACTTCGTGAAGTGTGAAGACTTTAGTTTTTAGGTGACCGGAAATATCAGCCCATTGTTTTCACATAGATTTCCACTTAGCAGAGGACATTATTTTCTAAAGGAAATCGTTTGTCAATGCTTCGAAGCTCCAAGCATGAGTGTTTGGTTAGCAGCAGAATTTTTCTTCCAGACTAGCGAGAAAATGAAGCGACTTTACAGCACTCCATAGTTTTAGGAAAAAACTGACATCTTCGCCGTTCCACACATTTTTTGCCTGATAGTAAATTAGTGGTGCTTTATCAGGTCGGGAGGATTCATATAAGGTAATCAAAACTTTACTGCCTACGCTTCATTGTAAACGTCCTGTTTGGATATCGAATTTCTGACTTTTGCTCCTACTTCTTAAGAAAGGCTATCAAAACAGAACGTTCCCGAATAGTTTTACTAATCTTTGACTTTGATTCTGTAATCTATTTATTTCTTACTTGTATTGCGTATCCGCTGAATAGTATTGCATCGAGATGTGGTGAATAAATCTGAATAAATCTATTAAACGACAGAAGTACAGTAAGCACAGCGTAGGCAACGTAAGCTGGTGTCGCTAGTACTCCCATTGCCTAAATTGAAATTCGACAGTTACTCTCAAGAAATCACGAAGAAGGATGTGTCACTATATCAAACCTTTGCTAGTATAGGACTGAAGACGGTTTGACGTATAGTAAATATTCCTGTCATGAAATGTGGAAAGCACTGAATAACGTCGAAAATCCCTAGCGCAAACATAAATTTGTAGGATGACATTTTTAAGAGTTCTCCGTCCTTCCAAATTGTCTAAATAGATTGTTCTTAGTGTAGTTGTTTTTTTAACCGCACGTGACCTACTATGAGAATAACTGTGTAAGCAATGCCACAACCGATCGATAGCACTATCATAACAGTTCCAACAATTGTGTCGCTGAGCGGGGTTCTACCTAAATAGCTAGATAATATACGTAGATATCTGTATATTGGGTTGAAAAATAAGTTCATAGCGTTTTTTTCGAAAAGTTTTATTTAAACAAAAACAATAACTCCAACAATACGTTAATCAATTACGTATTCGGCGTTGTTATTTACGATCTCTTTTTGACCCCGACAAAATGCGAAGAAGAGCAGGTGTTGAAAATACTGATTTTTGCCTCCTGGGCGTTCCAATTTTAAGCTTAAAAAATAACAAAAAACTAAACTATTCTAGAAAACAAATAATGCAGTTTTGTAGACCAGAGGAAGTACTTTCTAATAAATACAAACAATTTGTCAAACAAAAAGCAAATTGTTCAAATAAAACTCTTCGAAGAAAACGCTTCAACTTATTTCTCAACCTGATATTATGCACGGTGTAATAACTGGATGTAGGCGTATGTATTCCGTATGTATTCTCACCTCCTGAAGGTTCCATCTCCATATCTATGGCTTGTATGCGGTACTGTTCCACTTTTTCAATGGCAGCTATCTACAAATAGCACGTACTTACTAATCTGTGAATTGATTTTGTTTCTATTTTTACTCTCTGACGCAAGAGCTACTTTAAAGTAAACGAGCGATGAGCGAATACAACTGAGTTCGTGCATTACGGTGATACAAAAAACTCTTTTCAAAGTGTTGTTAACTCTGGCGCTGCCGATATAATCATGCAGGTGAAGTAAGACAGGAGAGAAGGAGAATCGTGAACGAAAGCAAAATCTGTACAGAGGCTCCAGGAGACTTAAAATAATTTAAGATGTTCTAGAAATATGCACAGGAAAATTGCATAATTTGACCGCTTTTATACTATATCTGGATTACAAATTCAACGTTCAAATGTATCCGCGACATCGCTGACTTCCACTTTATTATAAGTCTCGAGCAAAAAAGCGAACATTTTGCAAGTTGTCGGAGTGTAAACATTCCTTGCTGTGAGCTGTATGAAAATATGGTATACCATATTTTCTTAGCATCTCAACTAATCGTAGTATTTTTGACAATGGAGGTAGGAGTAATTAAAACTTTCAGATTAACAGGTAGCAGGTGAAAAAGACACAGTATGGTAAAGGCAGTGTTTATTTCCGTAAAGATTAAATGCAGCAATCACGCTCAAAACGCCTGACGAGTTCTCGACGGATTCTGAAAAGGTAACTCAAAAAATGGTTTGAGGTTCAAATTTCTCAGGTCAGAAAATTCATCCCTGGCCGAGTAAATCGCCTCAGAAGACTGTTATTTCGCGGACGAGTTTTCCATTTAGCTTTGCACGATAGCTAGAGTGCCGTAACCCACGGACATGAGTAGAATTGAACTCTTCAATGTTCTCGCACTTCAGGTGGTTGACGACTCCAAAAGGAAGCGTGCGACGAAGTAGAAAACTCGCCTGCGAAATCGCGGGATGGAAGGTTTTTAGGCCAGAAATGACTTTTGAGACGAGAAATTTGCTCCAATCTGGCCTGGCTAGATGACGGCAGAATGCTCGCTACATTCTCGTAAAAGTTGCCTAACGTCTAAAAATCCAGAACTGAAGTGGAAAAGGAGGTTGTTAGATGCTTATGTTTAACCCGGATGTTATATGGTGCTGAGACTTGGATAGGAACAAAAGCGGACGAACATCTCATTTAGACTGCGCAGAGATATAAGGAAAGACCTATGAGCAAGAAGGTGGTCTATAGGGTTTCGCGGGAGGGGGAGTACTCTCACCCCTACTGTTCGTTATCTACATTCGCGACCTCATTCATTGCCTTTCAGTATATGCAAAGATTAAAGCTACTGCTTATGCTGACAACATCAAAGTCTATGGCTCGTATGATGAAAATGAACGCGATGCTTTCTCAAGATCTCTAAATACATCTGTAGAAAGTTTGCTACAGTGGGCCTCCTTAAATTATGTTGACGTTAATTTTAATAAAACTTCGTAAACTTCGTACATTTCTATCACTAAACACCTTCAAGATCATACTCTAGACAGCACTGACTATGCATATTCCTTCACATCTCTTGCATGAAAAGAAAGTATTCGAGACTTGGGTATGATACAACACGAATGTCTAAATCCCCGTTTTCATGTCAGAAGCGTCGTTAGAGCTGCCTACCACAAAATGTTCCCTCTCTTTCGTAATACAAAGTTTTGTGGCAAGCTTATTTATGTCAAGCGCTACAAAAATTATGTCTTACTCATACTAGAATATGCTACACTGGCACGGAGTCCACAACTGGAGAAAGATATACTAATTGTAGAAAAAGTTAAAGAACGTTCATACGAATTATCTTTTATAAATTCTTCCCTACCCCTAACTACCCTCAAGCAATGCCCAACTATAAGCATAGCTTATAATCTCAATCTTCACATTCTGTTTTATCGCAGAGTATTTATTGATCTAGTACTTGCCTTTTGGATTCTTAAACTTGAAACAAGACTAAAACCGAGTAAATTGTGGATACTGAGGCCGAGCTACGGAAGAATCAGTTCTTTAAATTTCCATCATCATGTATGTAGCAGATGTAGAAATAAACGTATTTTATTTGATTCCTGTTTATTCGCAAGAACAGCAGAATGGCTTGAATTTCTGCCATCATCTTTGCTTATTTGTTGGTCTACGCCCTAGATAGTGTTACAGAATTTAGGTTTCTTCCATTTCATCAAGGATACTCATCATCTGAAATGATTTTAGATTGAATAGGACCAGTTTTTAAGTCATTTTTAAAATCATTCTGTCTTTGACCTGTGAAAAGCGGTAAGTAGTGCTAGTAACTAGTTTATTAGCTCTTTTTTTACCGGCGACCGTCATGGAAAAATGTTCTTGATAATGGCTCAGCCATACGGACCCTGTTTACTACTGCTTCTACCCATTATGCCAGTTGAGCAGGGTTCACTAGTATCCGTTTTCGGTCTGCCGGTATGTTCCAACAGTTTCATCTGGGCACTGTTGCTGGTCAGTGCAGGTGGTTGCAATGTAAATCCAGGGTAATCATATCTTGTGCCATTATAGTCTAGAACCACTCTTTACAGTTGCATTTTCGTTCCAATTGTTCTCGACGTATTCATGTCTGCCGCTTTATGACTTTATATGATTAACTTGTATAGCAGCATGCCAAAAAGCGTGGATAATAAACAATAATAAATAATAATAAGGAACGAGGTATGGTTGGTATCTCCCCCTCGACAAAAAAGAAACCCACGTATGGAGTAGCAAAGGTGAAAGATGAGTTACCACTGCAAAAGAAAAAAAAATGACATTCGCTAGAAGCTAGCACATTATCGAGAAATTAAAATATCTCGACAATGGCAACCACCTACAAATGGTCCAGTAGGAAGCGCGAAAATGCGGTAGCGAGATGAATTTCAAACCTCCCTGAACTCACACATCTGGCACTGTGTGGCAAGAAGCTTGTCAATAAAGCTGCTAAAGGCTGCTAAAGTAAATGGCCACATGTTGTAAATATTGAGAGGCTTGTAAACATAAACTCCTTGGTTGATAGCTAACCAGCCGAGAAGGCACAAGGCAGTACAAATCTTTCGTTCTTAATCCATAAAAACTAGCGGAGCTCACCACTACTAAGCAGATGAGTACAGAATCTCTCTATTTTAGATAGTTTGCCCTTTTGCAACTTTTAGCAAACGAATAGGTTAAGTGGTGTGTTGATGAAGGCAAACGCTGAGAAAACGTTGAGTTGTTGTCATGGTGGTTTGCAGAACAATGTTCAAGGCTACTGTAATGAAGTATTAGGTTTTTACAATACATGGCTATTCAATCCAGCTTAAATTTTGTTATCTGGAGCTCTAGCGAGCAGAGATCTGGCCAAATTCACCGCCATATAAAACAAAAGCCACCAGGAAACAGGCATTCTAGATGGCGTCCATACCTATGTTTGTATGCCTGAATTAAGATCGAAAACAAAATCTTCGATCATATGCCTTGTAGCGTGTTACGACGAACTGCTTGTTCCAGCGCGCTAAACTTCGCATATTTGAACTAAAATAGAGCATGCAGTTATTAGAACCGTTTAGAATTTTACATTTTCTATTGTAATTCTAGCATCTTAACCCAATATTGTTAAGAGCATTTTTATTTGACAGAATTTTATGGATACAGACTTTTAAAAATTTCCAGCTCCGCTTGTTTGTCTGGAATTAGAACCGTTTAAAATCTCACCTCTCATATTAAAATGCCAAGTTTTGTGACGGCGAGAAGGTCGACATAGGTCAGGAATACAAAAATGTTACTGGCCGATAAATCACCCACTGAGCATGATCATAATTATAATCAAGATTTAATGCAACAGATAAGCAAAATAAAAAATTCAACACCAAATAGATCAAATTTTGTCCTCATATATAAGTCTAGACAGCCTAAATTGTGTGTTGGAGTTGCTCTGTTAGATACACGCAAGAAGCAGCAGAATCATTAAGTCAACGCTGCAAATTCAACTTCAGAACTCCCAAGTATTCCTTGTACACTATTTCTGCAAATAAAAATATTATCTCCCTGCAGTTAATTACTACCCTTGCAGCTAATTTCTCACTTATCTTAAAAATTTCTGAAACTTATTAGATGTTGTTTTAAAATTACGAGACGTCTTCGGTGCATTTATACTTTTGCAAGAAGAGGAGTTTGGAGTGAATGCAGGGTGCAGTGCTGCACATCATCCCTTGCTCGTGTACTGAGGCAACTTCAAGACAGTCGCATAGCAGCTGTGTTCTTGTGATGGAGCATCAGTTAATTTATATTTTTACCAGTAGTTGGCTAGTGCGTAGGCTTAGAAAGTGTGTGTCACTTAAATCTGATCGCGAACTCGCGCCCTTTAGACCTCTGAAGACAATGCGTGGTGCGAATAAAGGTTTCCCTCAACCGGCAGCAGTAGTGCAGGACTTTCAGCGTACTTGAAGTGCAGAGGTCTCAAAAGAAGAGGAAATGTAGACTATTCTTTATCGTGTTAATGAGGTTTCGTAAAGCTCCTGCATTTTTTTTGCAGTCTGGATATTTACAGTCATTAATAAATTGATCAAGCAAATAGTAGAGACTCTAGACCACGACGCAGGTATTGTTGGAAAAAATTCAAGAGCACATAGTGTCTAAATGTTTAATGAGCAGGGAAGAACCCTTCCCAGCAGAGATTGAATCGATTTGTCTGGGCAATTATTTCCTAGCCAATTGTTCTCGCTATATGGATTAAGAAACAGAATGCAAAGGACGTTAAGGATGTTTTTCTCTTCATTGCTGAATGTGGATGAGGTACAGGTGAATGTGAAAGAGGTTTAATTTATTGTAATATACAGAACTATTTAGTGCACAGAAAATGCTAGTGGATGATAAATCAAGGGAGCTAAATCTACAACGAAATTATGGAGCGCTAACAAACTTTCCATGGCATTTTCGGCATTTTCGTACCCCTTTCACAACACCATCTAGAAAAACTTTCAAGACTTTAAGTAGGCTCTTCGAGTGAAATTAGAAGTACGACTAAACACGTGTAAAGTAGAGATGACATGCTTGTCCCATTTAATGTACTATCTAATTTTAAAGTGTGAGGGGTGGATAAGCATCGCTTTAAGATAACAATAACAGAATCACTAATTCTCTACTGAGGCGGACAAAGCCTGGCAAAAAGATATAATTACGGTAATGACCGGAGTCCCTCTCAGAATTGCTACTGTTGAAGGAAATGATAAATGTGCCGTTTACAGAGATCATTTTCGTACTGGTTTAGTTCTTTCATGTTTTATTTATTTATCTATCTATTTTATTTATTTGTTTATTTATATGGACTTTCAAATTAGGTGCGATTGAGTTCGATGAAAGAGTACACGCAAGAATAAAAGAGAAAAACGGTGAAAGCACGCCACCCTAGTGGCTGCTGCGATTGCACGGTTCCTGAAAAAAATATTTATATATTAGACTTCGAGTCGCTTTCTCGCCTTTGAAAACGATGATAACGTCGAAACGTCAAACCAGTTTGGAACGAGGGTTCCGCCTGGATGACATGGCACCATTTCGCTATTTATGACAAGATCGTACGTTAAGAGAAGAAAGAACTTGACGATTTAATGACTGTTTTCTAATGAAGGCAAACGCTTTACTAACTAGGTTTGGCTAGGTAATTACAGCGGGAACGCAGTGGTTTAAGGAGGTTAGGTGCCCTTTGCAATTCTTTAGTTAATAAAGTTTTCTAGCGATTGGAATTAGGACAACGACTGTGAAACCGCCATAAACAACAATTTACGGCATTTTTAGTTCCTAGTCTATCATGCGAACTAGGGCGCATTCTTGTTCGTTTAGTAATTTCTGTCTGAACTATGAGCATCGGACCAATCAGCTGAAGTTGTCAGTTGATCGCAATTCGTAATGCAGTCCATTATGAAATTGTAATCAAGATTACCTAATCCAGCTAAAATCGAATTACTCTATTTTATCATGGACTAAATTGATGGAAAGTCCAGTTGTTTCAAGCTCAGGCTAAGCAGTTCAGTAATCGAATAATCGAACATGAAATGTCCTTGAACACGTTACTTGCTACAGAAAAGATAGGAGAATAGGCAAAGTGCCGAAGTGAACAGATTTTCGCTAACCTTTCAATCATTACCTTCTTTCGCTAACATCATCCAAGATGATGGTAAACTTCAAGGTCGGAACAGCCTGCAAGTCTTCATTCTGTTTTTTTGAACCGCGCTCCGTGTTTTGCACATCTCCTTCGCCCATTTCTTCAGAGGTTTCTTCGAGGGCTTTTCCTTCCCTTAATCTACTCCAAGGCTATTTTCGTCCATTTGTCGTCAATTCTCCTAACGACGTGATCGTACGTATTTTATCCCCGATATGTATTCCGCTAGATCGCGAAGACGGACATCCTCTTAAGATCAGAATTGCAAAGCTCGGCTTGATGTTGAGTTCGCCGGTTAAACTTCAGAAGACACCTCTCAAGTGCTCTGTGGGTGCACTGTTGCCTTCTCGACGTGGTAGCAGTATCAGCTCACTTCTCAGCTGTGTAATAGAGTGCTGGGAAAACGGTCGCATCGAACAAATGGGCACGGAGCCTTGGGTTCTTCAGGTGGTTCGTGGCCTCTCTCAGAAGTTCGAAAGCGGCCCAAGCTGCTCTATTTCACAGTTCATCTTCGAGATCGTTCTTCATGTTCATCGAACGTATGTCTAGGAAAGCGTCTCCGCAATAAGAGAACCCTCCAATTTCATACATTTTCCCGGTCATGAAGCTGGGCCTCATCCATGCAGGCATAACCATCGAGAACAATTTGTATAGCACGCTCAGCAGGCAAATCGGACGAAAGCTTCGAATATACTAACAATCGTGCTTCTCGTACGCAGTACCTGAAGTTTTCCACTAGTCTAGATTTTTTTAGAGGTAGAACATCATGTGCACCGCAACGACGTCTGGAGACAGTGACCGCCAGCCCGAAGAGGAGGGTCCGGTTCTGGGGCTGTGCCCACCTTGATGCGGTTGATCTCGGCACATTCTTCAGCGCGAAGAACCCTACGTGTTACTTCGCCTGTAGGGATGAGCGTGTCTAGCGTGGAAGTTGAGTCGGAAGAGATTAATGTAATTATCAATCAGAAGAGATTAATGTAGAACCTCTCCGTTATTGATTCCATCTTACAACGAGAATATGTTGGAGTTCCGTCCTTTTTCTCCGCTGCTATTGGCTATTCTCGGAGCCACAGGGCGCATCAAGTACCATGTAATCTCTCTGCGTGGAGACCGGCGTTGCCGGAGACTGTTCTAGCATTGTAGGTGCAGATCATGAACAAGTCCTGATGGTGAGTTGTGGACGTTTTGTTTTGGTACGATGACGTCCTATGCAGCCTGAGATTTGATTGACAGGTACCTATTGTCAAGTGGCAGACGTCCTGGACGACAGAGTTGGGTACGCAGAGTGCTGACACACGGTCCATACCGTGGAGGTAAGACGGTTTTTCACCCACACCAAGCAGCCTTGCCAAGGCGGGCTGTGCTTTCTATAAAGGTAGTTGCCAACCCCTGTTGACCAAAAGTGGCACCGACTAGCGGCTTACTGTGACTGGTCTGTCGTTAAGGTCCCAGCGAAAGATTATTTAGGGTCTACCTTTTAGAGACTGGAACGTTGTGCAGCAGAAGCGTTAAATCTAGCTTAACATCTGGAATGCGTGTTGATTGCCACCGGTGAGCTGCTCAAGCTACTTCCGTATGAATCACATTTCGAGCGGTTAGTAACGAAGCCATTGCAGAACAGCTCTGCGGGAGGATCTACAAAAATACAGACAAGCAAGGATTTTGGAAGCAGCGCAAAGAAAAACTAGCCTGTAGAAATGCCTAAGGGACCTCCAGTAATACCATGTTCCGCCAACAGCAGTGCTGAAAATAGACGGAACTCCAACATATTCTCGTTGTGAGACGGAATCGATAACGGAGAGGTTCTACATTAATCTCTTCCGATTGCTCAACTTCCACACTAGACACGCTCATCCCTACAGGCGAAGTAATACATAGGGTTCTTCGTGCTGAAGTATGTGCCGAGATCAATCACATCAGGGTGGGCACAGTCCCAGAACCGGACCTTCTTCTTCGGGCTGGCGGTCACTGTCTCCAGACGTCGTTGCGGTGCACATGACGTACAACCTCCAGAAAGAAATTTTACACCAGTGGAAAACTTCAGATACTGCCTACGAGAAGCACGATTGTTAGTATATTCGAAGCTTTCGTCTGATTTGCCTACAGAGCGGGAAAATGTATGAAATTGGAGGGCTCTCTTATTGCGGAAACGCTTTCCTAGGCATACGCTAAATGAACATGAAGAACGATCTCGAAAATGAACTGAACAGGTGAAATAGAGCAGCTTTGGCCGCCTTCGAGCCTCTCAGAGAGGCCACGAACCACCTGACGAACCCAGAGCTCCGTGCCCATTTGTTCGATGCGACCGTTTTTCCAGTACTCTGTTACACAGCTGAGACGTGAGCTGATACTGCTACCACGTCGAGAAGGACACAGTGCCCTTACAGAGCGCTTGAGAGGTGTCTTCTGAAGTTTAAGTCTACATCAAGCCGGGCTTTGCAGTTCTGCTCTTAAAGGCAGCGTCCAGCCACCCCAGTGCCCAAAATCTGCCACTACCCATGCCGCCCACGATAGCTCCGGTCATACTCGACGTCTGATCCTCTCGCTGCCACCCGTTGTCTTTCTGGCGCCCAATCGATATGACCTACCTCCCATAGCCGCACAAAAGTGATAAAAAGCTTTATTTTATGAGCGAACTGAGAAAAACTTGGACAGATTTTCAGATCTGAGAATATTCCAAGCCTAAATGAGCTTAACTGTAACCTTAGTATGCTTTTAAACTGGGTAAAGAAGCAGTTTTCAGTTTGATCTACTGATATAACAGCTCGTCCACGTAAAAAGTTCCACGCCCTTTTGAACGATTCTGAGGGAATTTTCCGGAGAACAAATATTAGGCAACCAAAAAAGTTCGTGCGGTTTTTTCTAATTGATTATTTCTATGCAATGTATTTTT
>KN549258.1:107597-118163 GCA_000797555.1 Oesophagostomum dentatum | reverse complement strand
AACTTTGCAGTAGCCAAAATAAACAGCAATGTTTTCAAACCTCTTCAAATCGATGCAACGGTCACTACTATCTTATCGGCGTGTGCTGTGGAGAGTTCTTCCTGACGCCGTTAGCCATTTAGCGATTGATTCGCTGACCCCTGCAGAACATCATAGATCTGCCGTGAACTTGTGACTTTATCGCTGTGACGTGCTCCTACCGGTCATTGCTCTGAATTCTTGCTCACTTTTTCTTCTATGGATACCATTTCTTGGTCGCTTCAGGATTCTGTGGATTATCGCAAAGATCTAAATTCATATACGCTGAGAATAGTAGAATAATTTTCAAGATTGCTGTGCTCAACCTTTGGACCATACATTAACGTGCAAAATGGAAGTGCGCATCAGAAAATAAATACCAAAACGTTAAATGTCTGCCCTAGCATTGGCTTCGTTAGTGTGATTATTTTTTTAATCCGTAACGGCAAAGCCTGTGATATGCGCAAATATGAGTTAAAAGTTTTTTAGAAAATGTAAAAATTGCAAACGTGACTGGAGAAATGTCCGAGTTGCATCCTCTTTCATTCACTGTGTGTTTATTACCTTAGGAGTCATGTTACTGACATCCTACCTTAGGAAGCCTTGCCTTATATCTTACCACATGTATCCTACCTTTTCTGCCTATAAAAGTCGCGTCTTTACCTTTCACGAGCATTTTCTTGGTGCTATACCCAAAATTTTACAAAATCCTGTAATCAGCAGCACCCACGCTCGGAACGCTTTCTAAAATCTCGATAAGTTCTGAAAAAGGAACGGAAAAGTTGGGTTAAGGTTGGAACTTTTGGGCTCAAAAATCATTCCTGACCAAGAAAATCGCTTAAGAAGAGTTGTCCTTGATCTCGCTGACGAGCTTTGTATTTTGGTGTACCCTTTTCTACTGCGGTCGTCTAAATCTTCAAGTGCGAGGACATGGAAGAGACTTTCAGTTCTGCTCATATCCAGGGGTTATAGCGCTCTAACTAGTGTGGAAAGCTAGACAGACAACTCGTCCACAGAATCGCGGACGAGTCTTCTGGAGCGACTTTCTTGGCCAAGAACAATTGTCGAGCCGGTAAATTTGAACCTTAACCTACTTTTTGCGCTTCTCTTTCAGAATCCGGTGAGAGCTGAAGAAACGTTTCGAGCGTGGGTGCTGCCTTTAAAGTTCATACTATTAGATTATAAACTTTTTTACATTTTTATCTTTTAAATTTATTTATTTTAAACAGAATATAATTAGACGTATATGAACCGTTTTTTCCAAGTGTGTATTGCCAATAAATAATAACAATAATATAATAGCGGCTTTCAATCTGTTCAAATCAATTTTAAATGTGCGTCGGGGTGGGGTTCTTCGTCAAGCTCATAGTTTCATTCTTTCGACTTTCTGAACGCATGCGCCACAACGGAATAAGCAGCGATATCTTCATCCATTACTGTGCAAATATTGCGATTGGACATGGCGGCGGAATGTCCTTGTTGAAATTCATAAAGTCCAGACACTCGGAGGTCACGTGATTTACGTTCCGTAGTTGATGGGAATACCAATAAAATCGAATAAGCGATAAATAATTTAGAACCTTTTAGCTACCCTATTTATAGTTTTTAAAGAATAAATCCAGAAGCTTCGTGAAAATTTTAGCAAAATCCTGGAAAAATGCTTCTCAAAAGTTTATAACCAAATAAATAAAGTATGTATATTGTTTTTGCTTTTGTGAGTTTAGCTTCTTTGTCAAGCACTAGTGGACCTACTACGTACGAGGCTGCAAAATATTCATCTTTTGGCGACTGGAACATCCTAACTTTTCTTTGTTTTTTTTTTCTACAAATAAAAATGATTCTCCATTCCCTCAGGTTTTAAAAAGAATCGTTTGAAATTTCCCACTTGATGGAAAGGATTTATTTGATGCCACTTTCTGATTTCTGCTATCAAACAAGAACGTCTTAGCCGATCACAGAAGCAAGGTAACTGACCTGACCGTGAGAATTTTGATAAGAAGTTAGAAACCTATGAGACTCTACAAAATAATCTATTATGTTGTGCTGAGAGTAATCGCAGCAAATTTGATAGAAAATTCTTCAGAGAAATGATTTTTTTCGGCAATGATATATCTTTTGAAAGAGCAAATTATACTGATTTTAAGCAGCTGTATTCGTGCGCAAAGCTTATTTACAACTAAGGGAAAATTTTTAAACTTAAAAAGACTGAATTTGAATTTGCAGAATTCTTTTTCTAAGCATTGATTTGGGGTCAAAATTTGGGCCTCTACAACTAAAAACTGCTCGCGCCCGTCAGAAAATGGAGAGTGCAACCTTTCAGGAAAGAAGAATGCATTTGTTCATATTGTGCCTATTATCATCGAATCCCTCCGCAGTTACTGTGATCACGTACTATACTTTTATTTCACGCCATTTCCATGTGTCTGACGTAACTTCCTCTGCGTCTCTAATCTATCTATAACAATTTGGAACGGTTCTTGAAATGAAATCACTTGCGAAATTGTGTAAATCGATGATAGCACTTGCTTGCCAAGAAAAATCAACAAAAATAAGTGTTCTCCTGGTCGGGAGAAGAGAGATTCGGTTTAGTTACCCAAGTTCAGAGAGTAACACAGCAGTTGCAGCAAAAGCAGTGTGTATTATACTGTCCAAGATGTTTTCTGCGGGACTTTTCACTGCGAAAAAACCTATGGTATTGATTTTCTGCTGAAATTGATTCCTGAGACGGCTTGAGCTCTGTTTTCAACTGTTACGGTACACATGCTATAGATGATCTGTTGGCCATAGAAACATACTTAAGTGCAAACAGCTCGTACTTTACTTTACGGTTCCCTTATCTAAACGATCGTGAATCTTCAGATGCTGATACTCTAGTTCGGAAACGTAGCTCTAATCAATATTTTATTGCAGTGATCTCATCCGGCTGTTGAATGTCATTCAAAGATGAAGAGCGTATTCCGTTGCTCTCAGGACAGCTCTCGAAAGCGAGGTAACGACATTTTGCCCTTGTGTTTAATGCTTTATATGTCGCTGTTTATGCAAGAAATTTATATTTGGTGAAAAAAGTTTTCTCAGTCCAGTACGAGTCTAAAAACGGTGAGAAATAGCTGCAGTTTCCAGATGTCGATGTGCAATGCGCGGCAATGTTAGTCAAGCATATTGGAGAGAGGGAGTGAGAAAGAGAGAGGGGAGAGACAGGGTATGAGAAACTCACTATCAGGAGAAGAGGGATAATATATAGACAAGAAGCGGATGGTTTTATGCATATATGTATCAGTGGCGGTCGCAGAATTTTTTTCGGGATGGGGGCCTTCAGGGCAAAAGTGGGCGGGGCTGAGAGCAGGTCCAATGAAAATTGATTGTGAAATTTTTAAAAATATTTTTAAAAATTTTTAAAAGTGTTAGGTCGTTGCAAAAGTCTTTGGACACTCAGAAAACATGTCTTTTTCCTGACGGTGTGAGTGCTTGCTGCTTTTACTTTTATGTGGTGCATGTGCAGTGAAACCTTGCCTTTTCATTACACTTACTAGATTCTACCCATATCGCTTTGCCCTGCTATGAGAAGGAAAACTGTGGAATGCAAAAAATGCACCTTTCACCTGTAAAAATTTTATACGCAAAAGGAAAACTGAATGCTATGATAGAGGAACATCAACTCTATCTGATAGCATTTTCCTTTCCAATCGAAATTTTCATATTTTCTAAAAATAAGCTTCAGAATTAAAAGTGGCTTGGACGACCACTGAGTAGGATTTGAACATTATTTCTATAGCTGCTGGTGATCCTCCTTGTCATATGAACAACCGCTTTATAGCTCCACCTTACTATTTCTTTAGACCACCATGGGAGTTCTCCGCAATATCGAAAAGCTTTAGAAAATTGGACTTTAATTTTTTGCTCTACATGGGAGCTCGCCATAGAGCATAGGCAAAGGTGATTTTCGATTTTTTCGTGGCATTCTTGGTCACTGGTTGTCAACGAACTACCTTTCCCTCCTCGTTGGAAAGATCATGCCTCACTTTACCCGGAGAAATAGTATCGCACTAAATCGTCTGAAGGACGGTGGATTACTTATTTCCAATTCCCAGGTCCTCGAAAAATGAATTATGCTGCTGAATAATTCTAGAATGGAGAGAATCTCTCCTATTACAGTGCCTTTGGCTTTATACGGAAGAGAGTCAAACGCTATTTTAATTTGACTGTTGTGACTCAGAAATACCTTGAGAAAGATCGAAAAGTTTATTTTCTGTGCAGCACACGAACCATGCATTTTCTTCTAAGGCGTGCTAAAAAATCGTGGAAGTCTGAATTCCCAAGCCTTCTCTTTTTTCCTGTAGGCTATACCATCTCCTCTCAGAAAATCTAGTGAATGATTTGCTACGTTGTTTCCTAACACGGAAAAAATTAGCAAGCCAAGGGTCCGGAAAAATGACATTCAAATTGTTTTTGTTTGTAACTTTGGCAGATGGAAAAGTATGTTCTACACCTCGTTGCTACATAAAGTGGAGGCCTCCCGGATAATAGCTATGGTTATGAGTACCGCTTACTTTTCGAAATTGTCTAGTAGAAGAGCTTCGAAAAAACACCTTTGAGTGTCCAAGGACTTTTGCAACGACATGATAAAACCAGTATTTTGAATTAATAATGAAAATTATTTTCCTAAAATTGACTCCTTTTTCAATTTTATTCCTGGCCCTCAAGCCACTTTAGGGGACATAGGGGGACTCCCTCTCTCGGACCGCCACTGCCCAGTATGTGTTCAAAAATAGGGAACTTGATATATTACTAGAGTAAGCGCTAGACCTCAGATAAAGTCAGTTTTTTCCCAACTGGAATCTGCATGTTTTTCAACAGACTCTGCCAATTTTGATCTCGTTAATATCCTCATTTTTAAATTTTTTTCTTAATTTTCTGGATTTATTTATAGCTGAAGTTAGTGAAGCGCGGGAACGGTGAAGCATTGTATGTCATCCTAAGTTGTGTTTTTTTTGCACAAGAAAACTGCCTAATCGTTTTTCATGACACTGTTTCTCCCAAGTTTAAGTGGTGCTTCCGAGGGGCAAAAATCAGTACTTTGGTGGCCTACTTTTCTTTGTTTTTGTGAAAGTCAGCACTGACTGTTCAAGAAAATCTTGTTTCGGGTAGCTTTCGAAGCAAGTTAAGGCTAAAGCACTGGCAAGACCTTAGGAGCCTTATGGCTACTGCAACCTGAGATAATGTATAATTCGGATGAATTTGGATACTCTTCAGGTTTATGTCGTAGAAGTTGTAGTTCAGGTGTTCCCTAAACACAGGACACAAACTGGTGTATTACGAAATATTGCGAAAAATTTCTGCTTTCTGTTTGATTATCAGTTGAACGCAATAGCCGAATGTCTTCTAATTGCTTTCATCTTCTGGTAGAAAATATTTATTCGAAAGATAAGAATGAACACACTGAAAGGTAGTGCACAACCAAATAATAATCTAATTTTGTAGGCTTAGTAGAAATAATTTCGAGACAAAAACGAAGAAAAATGTACCCACGGGTTCAGAACAGTGTGCAAAACAGATATGTGTCGGTGCGCCAGACCGATTTTCGACATTCGAGCACCTTTACCTTCTTATATCAGCGTGCTTCCATTTTGGAGTAGTGTAGAATTCGAGAGACACAGGATCGTGATTGTAAACAATGTACTTTGCTTTGTTGATATTTTTTTTGTATTTTTATAAGCTGCCGTCTAAATCATGGGTCGTAATTTTGAGCATCTGCCTCCAGTTTTTCATTTTCTGAACAAGTTAACTTTCGCTAGTAAACTTTCGGATCGAAACTTTTGCTGTGTTCAAAATACGAAAGATTTTGCTAGCGAAGTGGAGGCGAAGCAATTGAACAGTGAGGTGGCGGAAGAGAGAGGGTGGGGTGATGTGCAAAAATATTAAATTAACTACTTAAATCTCGGAATTTTTCCTTTTTTATGTACAGATCCACTATGCCGGTAATAATTTCGGAAAACAACCTAATTTTGCTAAGGAGAAGTGTTTCTTAGACGACTTTCGGACTAGTACTGCTTAATTCCGTAAAAACGTCTATAAACTCAGAAGCACATAAGTAGAACAATGTGAAAAGCTTTGGAAACTGTACCCATGGCGCTGTGATCATGAGAGAATTAGCTTTTAAATGCCTAAAATAATCAGAGGCCTATGTGCGTACACGTTGAATCTTCACCTTTCCTCGTTGAAATTCTGCTTTTTTTCTTTCTCTCCACCTCCCCCTTCTCCGTCTCTATAGGGAACTACTCTCCCCGTCGTGGACTCGTGCAAGTGAGATGAGCTGGGCAAAGCACCCGGGCGTTTCCGAACTGTTCAGAATTGGGCTTATTTTCGCGGTTTTAAACAATTTAGATTTGCGCCGTGCCCGGCTCCACCCACCTCACTAGTCTTAGTCCGCGAAAAAGAGAGTACACTGTGTCACGAGGTCTGCTTTACATAATGCTGATGAAAAGCAAATCTCCTTTCAATTTTTAAAAAATCTTCCACTTAAAGGATACTCTTTAATCACTGTCTTCTAGGTGAAGAGCATAATAGGATTACAGAAACAGGGAGCATGGTAGTAAGCAGGAAACACGTAGTTTTGCAAAAATGATGTGGAAAAAAACGCTCTTATAAACAGACCAGATTCCAGTTTAAAGGCAGCACCCCCTCTAAAAACGGACTTCGAGATTCAGGCAGTTTATGAATCCTCTGTGCCTGAATAGCTAAAGCCGAAATGGGCGCCGGTAAGTAATCTGCTCGTTGCGAAGGATATGGGGACGAGTTGTCTTGTCTGTGCATTTTGCACACTAGTTAAAGCGCTATAACCATTGGGTATGAGTGCATTTGTACGAGCCTTCCATGTTCTGAGCTTAGGGTGGTGGGCGACTCCAGTAAAAGGCCCGCAACGTAGTGGAAAACTCGTCCGCGAAATCGTGGACGAGTCTTCTGGAGCGATTTTCTCGGTGGATAATGATTTTTTAGCGGAGAAATTTGAGCCTCAACCCTTTTCAGAGTTCGGTGGGTGCTGCCTTTAAAAGCAGCACATACTCTAAAGAGACATCCTGAGTTTCGAGAAAGCTTCAAGAAAATATCGTTTTGACAAAATCGCATGAAATTATGGAGTGTATAGGAAGATAGTACTTGGACGACATCTTCGTGTGGCTTAAAGCTGGAGTGAGGTAGCGTGCGAAAGCAGAGCATTCTTGCGTTTGCACCCATTTACACGATAAAAAAGCATCTCAGTGCTAGCGCATACCGAAAGGACAACTCAACTGCAAGTGTGCAAGCACTATTCTTGCAGAAATTGTTAAAGCTTAGTCTATTTACGGATTAGCAGTTCAAATTAGTCGGGGTGGAGCAGTTTGTCAGAATACAGGCTACTTTTTTTTCAAATTTAGCCATACTGTTGTGCATTCCTTTTTAAAGTGTGCATAAATTCACATTAAAATAAAAAAGAAGAAAATGAGTAGCTCAGACGATTGGTCGTCCAGCTGAAGGTCTAGCCTGGACTAATTCTCTCCTATAGAGATACTAAACTCTTGTCAGTCACAGACTACACCCTGATAAACTGAGTTATTGTAGAAGCAGAGTTTTTCAAAGCGTTCTTCTAGTTTCTCTGCTGTTCCATTGTCGGTTCCGCCTCCTGTAGGTTGTGTTTCTGGTTTGTTCTGCACGTTGCTTTGATCGGAGAACTTCGTCTACATAAATACACAATAAACTGTAAATTTTGTCTGTCTATGCTAGCTGCTCATTACGATGCCTTCATTTTCTGGGAGTGTTAGGAGTAGAAAACGGTGAGTGGTATTTATAGCATTAGAAGGTTTTGAACTGACGAATATCCACTTGTAGATGTTTCTTGGAGTCTATAATTTTTGTGCTTCGATTTCCGAAAATCTTTCTTTTGCCGCTATTCATCGTTATTCGTTAGAGTCTTATATAGTTGTTTAAGAAGTAGGTTGGATTGATGCATGTTTTGCGATTCTCCCCCATTTAAAAGGTTTGTTTACTGTAATAGTAGATTCTTGATGGGACTTATTCTCTGACAGTATTCACATTTTTAAATGAATTATCCACAAAAATTTTGGTTTTGTTTTGATTCAAATATAGCGTCTTGCCAAGAGATTTCACCGTTCTATTCTTCTCGTAGATGTAATCGTAATTATTCTTAGCTGCTACTATAGTAAGATTCTTTGAAGAGATCCTTGCCAGTGGTTCGATGCGCTGCAGCAAAAACTCAGCAACAAATTTCGTTGCAACATTGCCTTTAAATGTTTTCTGAATACCAAAACTACATGGCGTTAACATTTTAAATCTTAAAAAATTTCTACCATGTCGAATTCCTGATAAACTGAGGATTTTTTCCTCGAAAAAATGTATGCGTGCAGAATTCTTCTTCCTCGTATTTGCAATAAAAACGCCTATCTCTGACGCGGTTCGCATTCCACGCTATTGAGGTAATAAAATAAATCTTACGTATAATGCCGATAGAGAGTATGAGGTCGTCAAATAGCCTGTTATCTTTGGTTGAACTTTATGGAAGCATGGTTCCTGGTCGAATAAGAAAAACTGCTGGCCAATACTCAGAAAGGAGCACCAGCGGAAGAAAAATCGACTCTGTGATTTTTTAAATTTCCTTTACTCTAGCCACAAGCTTGTAGAAAGCCAAAGCTAGAAGGCCAGAAGTTAGAAGTCACCGAGAAAATGCCACGTGCTTGTCGTGCTTGTCCAGTTTAAGAGGGTGAGCGGATGAGTTATGTCGTCCGTCCAGGTCAATGCGGAAATCTGTCGACTCGACAACTCGCCCGCTCACTCTCGTAACTCGGACAAACGCAGCAAGCACGTTTTCGGCGTTTTCTCTGTGAGTTTTAACTTTTGCGCTCTTTAGTTCGGCTCGTATGGCTAGAGTATGAGAAATGCAAAAATCTCAAAATCGATTTTCCGCGGGTGCTCCCTTTAAAAGCAGCACCCACTCTCAGAATGCCTTCTGAATTCTCGATGGATTCCGAAAAAGGAACTCAAAATGGGTTAAGGTTCAAATTTCTCGGCTCAGAACTCATTCCTAACAGAGAAATTAGCTCCAGAAGACTCGTCCGCAATTTCTTGGACGAGTTTTCCATTTCGCCGCGCTCATTCTGTTGGAGACACCTATCGCCTCAACTGCGAGCACATAGAAAGCTTGTACAACTCTACTCATACCAAATGGTTGCAGCGCTCTAACTAATGTGGAAAGTAGGGTGGCAGGACAACTCGTACCCGCATCCTTCGTAACTAGTTCACCAAGTACCCGACGTTTGGGCCGTTTTCTCCCCAACGAGCAGCTTACCGGTGCTCTCACTTTGGCTTTTGGCTATTCAACCACCGAAGTTTCATAAACTACCTGAATCTCAAAATCCGTTTTTAGAGCGGGTGCTGCCTTTAAAGAGAGGAAACATTGATCTATTAAAGGGGGCATGCACATTCGGAACCGTTCCTGAGTTCCTAATGGATTCGGAAAGAGAGAAAAAATGGCTTGAATTTCAAATTTCTCAGCTCAGGGTCATTTCTTTCCAAGAAAATCGCTCCAGCTCAGTTTTTCATTAAATTATGCACACAGTTAAAGCCCATTCTTTCTGTGAATGCTACCTTAAATTCCTAATTTTTATGCGAATTACATCCTCCTCAAGATTCGAGCTGCACTAACCTCTTCCTAAGTCTCTTTTTCGTAGATTTAGGTAGCAAATTACCATGATTTTTGCTCTCAGACGTATTTGTTATTTTTGCACATGTAAATGGTACATCAACAGTATAATGTGAACGATAATTTTCTTTGAGTCATATTCAAGAATTCTAAAAGAAAATAGATAGGACGGGTTTCCTCTCAGCAGCTGATACTGGACGATTATTGACAGAAATACAAGTCGCACACACATATCGAAGTAACAACTCTAAGGCACAAGAGGGGCACACTAGATGATAAGAGAAATTGTTTCAAAGACAATAAGAAACAGACATCTGCAGAATGCTGATACATAATTCCGAACTGTGACACAGATTGACAGTTTTTGCCACTTTTTTGCCTGATTAATTCGTATGGTCTCTAGAGATAGTGAATATATATATATATAATGGTTTATAGTTTGTGATAGTGTCAGTCATTGTGCAGACACAAGCACCAGTGAATTAAGATTTTTAAAAGTTTTCGTTGATATGGTTATTTATTAGGTTGGTGCAAATGAAACTTCCGCAAACGCTACCTTTAGTTTGACGATCTGTAACTTCGCTCAGCATAAGTTATACGAGCAATCTTATACATCTCCAGAATCGACAAATCATGCGTAACATAGCTGCATTTAAAACTCTTGATAAAGTTCTAACCCTAGAGTTTTACAATGGAAAATGTCCAAAAAGTCTGTTTCGATAGGCTCCACTTTACGGAATTTTACCTATTCGTAGGAGTAATGTTGTCTAATGGTCGATTAAGAGAGAATGCCCTGTAAAATGCATAAGAATTATTTCAGTTGCATTGCTTTTCTTTAGAAAATTTTAGACCCTGAAAAC
>KN549258.1:45805-61247 GCA_000797555.1 Oesophagostomum dentatum | reverse complement strand
AATTTACGGTTTCCGACTTCCGTAAATAAATTTTTTTGTTACGCACACCCCTGGTTGGTAGCAGTGCGCAGGCCGTTAGCATTGCATTATACGAGGGCCAAATAACCGGAAATAAAGTATGCATCATCAATGGCTAATCAAAGATAATAGGAAAAAATGGTCAGCTGGGTAGCCAGTGAATAGTCTATCATTAAATCGATAATTTAGCGAAGACTGCGGTGAGGTGGAGAAGTATATGTTTGTGCCAAGAGGAAATGAAAAGGTGCGAGCGGAGCGGGCTCTCCACTAAACATGGAAGTCCGGCGAAGCCGGACGAACAAGCTTGCACTTCTTTATTTCTTCACTAGTGGACCGATAAGCTACATAGGCATGTCAAACAGCCGTTCAAGCGCATATGGACAGTAACGCAACATGCAGGTTTTTTTCTCTGCGGTACGACAGCAAGTAACTACATACTCTAGTGCACTTTAAAGGAAAAGAAACTCACAGTACGTAGCTACGCGGATCAATCCGCTCGTCTATTTAGGCCAAAGAATTGCTCTTTTTCGAGAGAATTTGAATGTACCCTTTAATGCTACTTAAGAACTTACTCAGACAACTTAGCAGAATTAATGAAAATTGACTATCTTCTTTTGCCTTCTGAGTTTATTAACGGTGAAACCTTTATTTTGGCTCGACATTTCGACCTTCCGTCGTTTTCAGAGGCCTAAACTGTACAAGTTTTAAGATTACGTGTTTTCTCACCCGTCTCACCAAGCTCCTCGTCTCCTCATGATCAGCCTCGATTAATTTAAAGTTTCATAGGCACAGAACTCCCGTATGGCTACGAAGACGAGCCAGAATTTCACCGCTTTCAGCCTGCGATGTTGCTGCGTGACCACTCTAGAAAAAAATGAGAAAATGATAATTGACTTTATTGTAGCGGAGAAAAAATCGCAAAAAATCGCATTGGAATCCATCGTTCCTACAGATTATTTATTGTGGAACGGACAGTTTTGATGCGGTCAAAAAATAGGTATTTAGCTGGGATCCCGTGTGAGCTACAGCGCAGTCATAAAAATGTTGCGTTTGAGCTCTACGAAAGGCGCTAATAATACGAATATACGCTAACAACGTACTTCCAATGTTCCTACTTTATTCCCAGCTTTCTTTATTATGCTGGCCTTAGCAGCAACACTGTGGGCGTGCTTACTGATAAGTGCGCTAATTGTGGGACACCTTGAATCCAGTTCGTTTCAGGACCCAAACTGTCCAAGAGATCTTTGCCATATCCGGTGCCATTGCTGAAGAGACGTTTTCATCAATGCGTACGGTGCATGCTCTATGTGGCCACGAAAGACAGTTAAAGAGGTTGTACTGGCTACAGCTTCTCCTCCGATAATCTCTACTGCTTACCATTCAAGATTCGAGGAGTCCTTGGAGAAAGGTCGGCGATCCGGCTTATCGAAGTATTTCTACCTGGGTACTGGAATAGGCTTCGGTCAACTTTGTACCTATGTGTCATATGCTTTGGCATTCTGGTAAGTTAAATATACTAACAACTTACACGCAGTAAAACTAACGCACACACATATAAATACATACACATATACATAGAATGGTAGACAAAATTTCGATTAGTTGTGGAGTTTTTGTTTTTGGCTTTGTTTTGAAACTATTTGTTAATTACATAACAACAAGTCTGTCCGTTCGGCTTAGAACTTCCAGACTCGCTGGAATGTTCGCTTCGCTCGCATCCTTTCATTTCCGCCTGGTTCAAATACATTGAGAAAGTGTAGGAAGATACTAAGACAAATAAGCTGCGCTAAAGTGACTGAAATAGATTAATAAGCCTAACCTACATTTTGTTCATTAACGGTTTCGGGGCTTGAACTAGACCGTTAATGAAACTTCCTTGGTGCCCCCGGGCTTCAGCCCTTTCATCAGCAGTTCCCCAAGGAAGCTACAAAATTCTTTACCTACCTAATATCTGTCGAATACCTTACCTACCTATTTAATTATATCCAAGTCCTGTCAATCAGGAGATAACGAGCAAAGTTAACCGAAGGTTAACAAAAGTCCTAAGGAGACATAGTAAGTGGAGGAGTAAGAGAAGTCCGCAGAAGTATTTGACCCTACTTTAGAAGGTATCCTCGTGAGATATGACAAGATAAAGTGTAACTAAACTGTTATTTGCTAGCTATATCCGCTCTTATATACAATGCGTATGGCGGGAATTTCGAATTGTAGATAGGAAAAAGGAAGCATAGGTCAGTTACTAAGCATCATTCAAGTGAGTCCGTACATAGTTTTTAATTTCATGCATTAAAATTAAAGTGCTCTTAGATTCTAACCCATATTTCTTAAAAAATAAAGGGCTTATTATTTCAAACCCAGTACAGTACCCAGTATATATTCCCCCATTGCACCGCAATCTCGCTAAATTATCGGTTCGCTGATCGGCTACTGACCACACACCCGTTCTTGGCCTCCCACATGTCGGTTACGACCTGTCTGAATACCAGTGTTGTATGTCATTTTAAAGAAAATTTTCTGCTCTATAAGAATTCTGTAACAGCCTCGAGTGATAGGTTAATCCTTTCGCAGTACAAGTGTTTCCGTAGAGCAAAAACAAGCATTTCGAAATCTAGCCTTCTTTTTTTATTAAGCTAGGACGATAGCAGAAGTCGCGAAAATCATCTATTTCGAGTGCGAATAGTACACGAGTCTATACTCAGAAAATGCCTTTTTCCGAAAAATGCAGACTTTTTAAGGCCTTTGGCCTGTGGTATATTCAGCAATGGCGATGCAATCGCGCTACGTGATATTGTTCACGTTCCAGTCAGGACCAGCCATCCTCGCATTAAAGTTCTCCGTTTTGCGAGATATTGTGCTAGATTGTATGAGATGAGCTGTCGAGCCTTCTTTTGCTTGAGAATGGCAATCGCGTCACCGCTGTGAAGTATGCCATGGAGTGGAAATCCACCAATGTCGACCCAGTATCAATCAATATTGCTAGACTTCGTCCGCTCTCGAAAAGCATATTCTTCGAAGTGGCAAACCATTCTGCCCATCACATTCACTAAAAAATTTTACAAAAAAAACCGGCGAGCTTGTGTTACAATCCATTGTTAGAACCCATCAGTAGGCAAAATACAAAAGTTCTTCGTCCAGGTACGGCAGCATTCTCGTCATGAAAGATCCTTCTATTGACAGGGGACGAATTATCACGGTGCGTTGAAACTTTCTAGTTTTCGCAATCATCCAATTAGTCAGTGAATTTTCCTTCTCAGGTGTTTTTTTCTGTCATGTCCGGGTCAACCGCACTTGGACAAGGTCTACCTCATCTAGGAACAATCTCTGTAGCACGAGGCGCCATGAGAAAAGTCTTTAGCGTAATCAATAATGTAATCTGGCAGATACTCAAAAGTGCCGCAGACGCAAAGATTTTTAACTGATTTTTGCTGCAGAGACCGAGAATTGATCCATATGCCATGGAAGGTGTCGTTCTGAATAACCCAAAGGGTGCAATACAGCTGACGAACGTACATTTTTCTTACCCGTCAAGGAAGGATGTCCCAGTTAATATACTCTGCTTGGTTATCAGTTGACGCAGAAATTTTAAGATGAGAACTGCTGTTCAGATATTGAAAGGTGTTTCGCTGAATGTGGCTGCTGGGCAGAAGATCGCCCTGGTTGGAGGCAGTGGTTGCGGAAAGTCTACAGTGGTCAATCTCTTGCTCAGATTCTATGATCCGGATGAGGGAAAGGTAACCAGCAAACATGTCTCATCGTAGCTTTCTACCAGAAAACGGTCGCAGAAATTTTTTCTGGGGATAGCCGCCTTCAGGCAAAAAATGGACGGGGTTGGGGTGAGGCTAAAGAAAATCTTTTGCAAAGTTTTTAAAAATATTTTTCGAAAAATTCGGAAACAAAAACAGATGCTTTAAAATCAATAACAAAAACTGTTTTTTTTAAATTCGCGCCTTTTCAATTTCTGCTGACTCGCAGGTCACTTTCAAAAACTTTCGGACCCATTCTCCGGAAGGGGGGGGGGGAATGGGCCTCTCGGAACGCCAGTGCTTTCTACGTGATGTATGATAAAAACAGGGGAAGTAAGCCATGATGATGCTTCAAACATCAAGAGCATAGGAACATAAATAAAGGTAGCACTCACAATAAAAAACGGCAATTTCTGTTTAGAAATCTCTTAAAAATAAATCTAGTGCTATAACTGTAGCACAATATTAAAATATCAAGAGATAACCAAACTTGATGTTGCAATGAAAAACAGAGCAAAATATAAAAGGTGCGAGTTTGCCTGAGTAGGAGAGATGCTGAAGCCAGATGTGTTGTTCATTGTGAGGATGTCTGCTATTGGAAAATCGCGATCGATGAGATTATCAGCTGATATTGTGTGCGGCAGCCTCACTCCTAATTGGCGACATTTTCAGGAGCATAAAGAAATGCAACAGGTAAGGATCGGCTTAATTTGGTGAGAGATTAACAATTTGGTACGATGATATGGAAAACACGATTAAAGACAGAATACCACCAAAATTTCGTTGACGAGCTATTATGGTATATTGTGGTAGAAATATCGCCCTGGGTCTCCTAAACATCCCTACCACAGTTAGAATCCCTGTTAATTGTTCAAAGTCCTTAAAAAGACATGCTTTTGTAGCCACCGTACGAACTCACATACTGAGACGATGTGTGAAAATGAAATGAATGAACGGTTACTCCTTCGCTCTGCCTTGTTCTGGTTTTGTTAGTTTTACTCGTACATTGGTAGGGAAATTTCTCATGTTTTCTCGAAAACTAGCAAGAATTAGAGAGTGCTACTTTGGTAGGAAGGTAGAGCAGACTGTTGGCCACATTCTTAACCGAATAGCTTACTGACGAAAATTTGGTATTACGCTGCCTTCAAGGAGCTGAAGTTTTTAACACCAAATTTGTACCTTCGATTCGTCGGCGCACAGGTATAATGCGTCCGCTGCTTACCAATATAGCAATCGTGTGTGCGCTGGAGCATAGAAATCGTACCTGATGACGTAGCGACATCGAATGGGCGAGACGGGACATCATTTTTCACGGGATTACTAGGTTCAGTCGGGATTTGTGACGTTGAGCAGCACTCGAGCACATGTTTACGGTGATGTAACTTTCAGAAAACTTTTTTTGTCGTGAGTGCTGCCTTTAACTCACCATTCGATACATTCATATAAATTTCTAAGCAAACATGTCAAAAAGCGCAAATTTTTAACATTTCGGTTCTTCTGCAAAGCACCAAAAACGCTAAAAGAACGTAGTGGGGGAACAAAATGCATGCCTTTTGACAGAACTGTGCAGTGCCTATAACTAGGAACTTTTTTGACAGTTTGTTTGATTGCTTCAAGTTAACTGCATAGAGAATTCCCCGCTAACCTGCGTGATTTTCAACTAGGTGGACAAAATGCTCTATAGCTCATGAAAGTTGAAAAGGGAAGAAAAGAATTGTCAAAATAGTTGCTTAGACTTTCAAGGCTGTCAGTTTATGTTTTGCCAGAAAGTGAAATTTACAATTTACTTGTTTGAATCAATCAAACAGTTTGACGAAAAACGTTCGAGACAGTATAGTTCTATTATTCAGTTGAAAATCGTTAGATTTTTCTGCTGAAAGTTGTCTTATCTTCGTCTAGGTCATAATAGATGGCATCGACGTGTGCGATCTCAACGTGCACGCGCTCAGAGACCAGATCGGCGTTGTTAGCCAGGTAAACTGTGAAAATAGACATATGATGCACATTGGTCAATTTCAACATCGCGATTCATTAGGAACCAGTCTTGTTCGATGGAACACTCCATGAAAATATTAAGATGGGATTTGAGGATGCTACCCAGGAACAAGTGGAGAAGGCATGTCAAGTGGTGCGTTATATGCTGTAACCAATGCCAGATTCTCCAGTTCTCTATTTCTACAGGAAAGACAGCTGCTATACATTTAGGCAAACGCAGCAGATTTCATCAAACAACTTCCTGATGGATACGGGACCCGAGTAGGCGACCGAGGTGTGCAACTTAGTGGAGGCCAAAAACAACGCATTGGTAGGTTCTGGGCGGTTCTAAATTTTCGATCACATTCTGTCAACTATATAATTGAAGCAATTGCTCGCGCAATAATCAAAGATCCCAAGATCCTTCTGCTAGATGAAGCTACGAGCGCACTGGATTCTGAATCAGAGAGTGCTGTGCAAGAAGCACTAGAAAAGGTGGCCGTTAGTCTAATTCTTTCAAAATCGCCGCACCCTAAGCGTGACAGCCTCTGATTGGTTGATAGGGTATCGCTACCAATCAGAAGGCGCACTTTTTTCGACTTTGAATTTCCATGCACTTCAGGCTCAAATGAACAGAACCACTGTCATAGTAGCACATCGGCTTTCCACCATAAGGAATGTGAACCGGATTTTCGTTTTCAAGGTTTATTTCCAAGCATGGTTAAAATTTTCCCTTCATAACTTTGCTCTAGCAAAACAATTTTGTTTTTTTTGTCTTAGTACGGAGAAATTGTTGAGCAAGGCACTCATAAGGAGTTAATGGATAAACGCGGAGTATTCTACGATATGACCCAAGCGCAAGTGCTTCGGCATGAGAAGAAAGTGGAACAGCCGCTAGGTTTGGATAGGACTGAATTACTTTATCTATTTTTGCGTTCTGTGTTTGTCTCTATCTTTCCATTCAACGTTTTTAAGTTGTGTCAGCGCTCGTAAACGGAAGTGCATCTTAGGTCTCGCACACATGTTCCTGTTTCAGTGCAAGTTCCGAAGCTTTAACTATCATGGAAGAGAGAAACTGATCTATAACGTCACAATTTGTTAACTCTATTTAACTCCTTCTGTCCTTTCTTGCGCTCTCCCTTTTCTCTTACTCTTGTACTTTTACTACTGTTATCTTCATTATCTTATGTTCAATGTGATGGAATCGGATCAGTTTCAGATGACAAAGAAACGCTTATGTCTTGTCTAGAGAGCGTAGACAGATTCACGTTGGCGCGTTCCAGGAACGCTTCCATATGGAGCACTATTTCACAACCAATAACCATGAACAGCATGAAGGAGGAAGTGGAAGTTTGTTAACTTTTTGCTTTGAAATTCCGCAGTATTGCCCGTTTTGTTTGTAGGAAATGTGCCTCAAGCCCACACCGATGTCAAAGGTGTTCTATTTTAATAGAGAAAAATGGGGTTTCTTCTTCCTTGGGCTGATCGCTTGTATTATCAATGGTGGAATTACACCAATATTTGCACTAACCTACGCTCAGATTATAGCGGTAAGAAATTTTCGCTTTTCTCCTGTTTTTGCTCCTCTGAAATTTAAGAGATATATGATGCTCTTTGCAAATTCTATGTTCTGTTGCAAAATTGAACTGCAGGCATTTCAATTAAATCAGCGGATCCGGACCACTCCACGGCCCAGTTTCACGCCTTTTCACCTCTGCCTAGTCAGCGAATCTGTGAAAGGCAAGAGTGGGAGAGATACAACTCGAGCTGCTCGAGCCCGCCTTCATATGGGACAAGTTAAATTCTTCTGTTAATATTCTCACAAAAAAGATTGTGTCATTTGTAACGAACACCATTTTCACCGCCGCGTATGTTGTAGTGATTTTAACTGTTTTTGAAAAGGACCGCTAAACCGGAGCGAACATGACTCTAAATAACATGGCGCATCTGTTTTGCTATTTGGTAGCATGTCTAGACCTCGGCCTTTTCATCAATTTATCGCTGCGCACACTATGCGTAGCTCGCATTTACGGCCAGTTTTCCATTCCTTGTTGCTTAGACGCGTTTTCGACCACCATTGACCGCACTGGTTATCACTGATATCGCTTCGATCGCTACTGCATAGCAGAAATATGGTAGAGCACTAAAGTATCTCCGCAGCGCAGCTTTGAGAAATCAGTGCAGTTTTCTTTGGATGAACCTCCTTGCTTATCATTCCTTCTCTCGCTCTCGAACTAAACCATACTACAGTCGAAAAGTAATTAAGGACAACGGTAAAAAGAATATTCACTATCGGTGATATGTAAACAACTGTCGGCTGGTTGAAAGAATGATGAGCAGAAAAGTGGCTCGGAACAGTTCCTTAATGCAGAAAAGTTACAATTTTACACACTTTTCTTGCGTAACGCCAAGCTCCAAACACGATGGTAACGTCCGTTATTTTTTTTGAAGTAGCTTTGCTGACTTTTGCAGTACAGGAATACTGCCAGAACAATAAATTAAATCGGATAATCCAGCAAGAATCGCGCAAACAAACAGCTTGCATGATCGAAAAGGTCACTGCAGTGGCGGTGCGACATAATGCTACCCGGACCATTTTTGCCGCCCGCGTCGCAACAATGGCAAATCGTGCTTACGATTCGCCACTAAGCTTGAGTTACATTTTTTATTTCGCCTCGGGATGGTGTGATTCCTGTATCTAAAGGCTGAAAAGATATTTTTCGAGAAAAACATAATCAAGCCGTCGATATTCCGGCCGCTCCCTCTATTTCCTGCCGTGTCAAAACGCTACAGCATTCTAAAAGAGCCTCTAGATATGAGAAATTTCGGAAGAGGTCCGGGAGATTCGCTCGTTATAGTCAGACCGAAAGCAGTAATCGGGAATTTTCTAGTCGCTATGTTCTGAATTTATTTCCGCCTCTGCAAACTGTTTCAGCTTAAAATTAACTCTTACTTATAAACCTTATGAACGCTGGATGGCTGAAGAGCCGAAAGCCAAAGTGAGAGTACCGGTAGGTCACTCATTGCTGAGAAACGGCCGAAACGTTAGTGGACCAGGTGGACAGGTTACGAACGATGCGTGACGAGCTGTCTTGTCTTGTTAATGACCTTTGCATACTAGTTAAAAGGGTAAAACCACTGGGTGTGAGTGGAGCTAGGAAGGCCTTTTACGTTTTCATGCTCGAGGTAGTAGGCAACTACAAAATAAAATGGGCAAGGAAATGGAAAGTTCGTAGGCGAAATTGTGGGCGAGTTTTCTGAAATCGATTTTCTCGGTCACGAACGATTCTGATCCAAGAAATGTGAAGATCAACCATTTTCTGAGCTCCTGTTTCAGAATCGATCGAAAATTCAGCGTTCTGAGCATAAGTGCTCCCTTTAAGAGCACCTGGAATAGTTCCTTTTATGAAAATGGCTTAAGAACATCGAGGCCGAAAAATGCAAAGATAGACTACCGCGTCATTCACCCGATGCACTCTGGTAAAAGATGCAGCCATGATGCGTTACGCGGAAACGCGTTGCGATATCCGCGTGAAGTATTCATCCTAACAAGCATCCCTCAAAAAAGCGACACTCAACGAGGTGAATGGAGAAAAAAGCGGGCAATAACTGGCAGAATACACAACATGTTGTGAACTCATGACAGCCATTCGCAGTCATAAGTCTGACATTAAAACCATCCGAAAACGGATCCTTAGAAATAAAAAGCCCCTATAAGTAGGTATGCAGGCCTTTGTACAGTCAGGTGCAGTTAGCTGATAGATGCTATGACCGAAACAAGTCAAGGATTCAGCCAGACCTTTCTGGCATGATCTATGTAAGGGTTGCTCAGAATGATGTAGAATAGATGCAATAATACGTCACTCTTAGATACCGTCACCCTTCCTCAGAAAGCAGGCTCGAATGAGACTCTATCCAAACATGACAAGTTTGTAGCAGAGCGGAGACGCAGCAACGTCAACGTATATCTATTCATTCCATTTTCAACAGTACAAACATACACGCATCGACGCAGCTGCGTCGTTGTACAAAAATATCGCCTCGTACGAAGCTGTACTAGCGGCTTTGCGTGTTGTTAGTTAGTTAAAATTAGTTTCCAACAATATCGCCACTTTTAACTTTCATACGAGTATCGGTACAGTTAATAGACGTACATCTTAGTGGCACGAATTCTGTGCGCAACATACTTGAAGCAATCAAACAAGTTGTGGAAAAAGCTGCAGGTGAATGTGCACCAAAGTAGATAAGTTTTGGAAGCCCATCGCATAGTAAGCTTAAAGTCTGTAATGTTAACGGTAAGCTGGTTGAGAGTTGTACAATAACGAAGAATTTTGTGCAAATCAACGATTAGATAATAGTCGATTACCTCTCGCTTTTAAAATATTTCAGGACTATGCTGTATAAATCGGTTTACCTCTCATTTTTCAGGTATATTCCGAGCCTGTAGATAAAATGAAAAAGGGGGTATATTTTTGGTGTGGAAAACTCGTTATAATTGGCCTGGTTCAATCTTTCGCTTTCTTCTTCTCGGTGAGTGTAGCGACCTTTCTGCCGTTGTCAAACGCATCGGCTGCAGATTGTATGTCTGGGATGGTGCGGAGAAACGCTTACAAAGAAGCTGAGGTTTGAAGCCTTCCGTAACCTATTGCGCCAAGATATAGGGTTTTACGATGATATACGTCACGGAACAGGAAAACTTTGCACACGGTTTGCCACGGATGCGCCTAATGTTCGTTATGTAAGTAGGTAGGCTTAATTGAGGAACCTAAAAACTTTAGTGATGTGAGTAATTACTGTATAGTGGTGCGATTGGAGAGTGTGCTAAAGTAGTTCGTATTTCAGGTGTTCACACGTCTACCTTCAGTGATCTCCTCCACAGTTACTATAATAGGAGCGTTGAGCATTGGTTTCATCTTTGGATGGAAGTTAGCACTAATTTTAACGGCATTAATCCCTCTTATTATTGCAGCTGGTTACTTTGAAATGAAAATGCAGGTATGGTGTGGAAAATTGAAAATGCGATTGTCTAGTCCCGATATAAATGTTGCCGCTGCAGCCTCTTTGTTGCTGACTGTTCCAAAATGTACTTCTGACATGTAATCCAAGATATTTATCAACTATTATCGAGACTAATGTCATCGTCGCCTTATTTAAGGAAATCAGAACATTTATGATACATATATTTCCAAATGTTTTTTGGGGCTAAATCCCGATTTAGTTGTGTGAATTATAGAAGTAATACCATGAAAATAGTAGCAGAAGATGCTTATAAAAAGTTCGTTTATAATAGACAAGCACTGTTTTTACATGATAAGTTGTGACTATAAATCGCCACATCCAAATCGGATTTTTGCGGAAATAAATAGAGGGTCAAAATGGCTAAGCTTTACTGCCTGTTTCTTCATTGTAGCCGCCGACTTCCAGGATGATCTGCAAACGCCAGATGAAACCTGAGATCATAAATTAGTTTAGGTTACGGCGTCTTTTTCATACACACATTGTGGTTTTGATTTGAAAATCTTCTCATTCGTCACGAGTATATCTGCATGGTAGCAGAAGGGTGGGAGGATCCAAAATCGACTAAGCTCATCTAGATGACCCTTGATTCGTACACCCGGTGGGCTGATTTCCACCCGCAGATTATTCCCGCATGAAATGCACGAGATCAAGTACACTGTCCTTGTAATACTACCTTCCTGCCAACCATTGCCACCAACGTACATATCCAAGGGGTGTGTAGCGAAGATCGTATGTTTCTTTTATTATAAACTATGCGCCATCTGACTTAAAGGCAGCGTAGGCGGAAGGCAAAGTTGTCCAGATTTTTGCATTTAATGGTAGCTCATGGATCCTTCTTTAAAGTTATCCCAGCTTGGACCCGAAAGGTTTTCGAAAAAAAACTGAGTTACCTACTCGAGATCTCGCACCGACAGAACCTTACCTTAATAAATGAAGGTTTAGCTTAACAAATTGATTATTTCATTGTTCATACTTGGGGTGCCGGTGTCGATCTCGAACAATGAGTGTAGCGGGTAAGTGGATTTTCTCGAAAACAAGTGGGTCTTTCGCCTCAAAACCTTGATAACTTTGAAGAAGAGTCCATAAACCATCCATAGATTTAAAAATCTGAAACATCTTATTTATCGCATATGCTGCCTTTAGAGACGGAGAACAAGGTTAGTGATATTTCTGCACAGAAAGACAGAACATTTCCAGTTAAGCAGTGCTTTCATCGGTCCATCGTTTGATAGTCAATCAAAAAAATCGATAATGTTACGACTTCACAGCGTTGAAGGAATACGTACATGGATCGGTGACAATCAAGCTGACAATCGGTACAGTACCGGCCAAAAGGATTCGAACTTTTGGTATTCTGACAATAACTTCTTGTAATTTTGCCCAATTCTGCTGAAATTTTTACGACACTATCCAGACTTTGTGGCAATGTTACAAATGCATCGTAGTTATTGGTCATGCGTGTTGGGATTTTTAAAATTTTCAACAAAACTGATGAAAACAGCTATTCTGAACACGGTTATTTTCTTCAGTGGAAAAACCGATCAGAAGCATCAAATGCTGGCACATTCCATCCGAGATTCTAAAGAGGGTCTCTAACCTCGTATCTGAGTTTATTCCACCGAAGTTAGAAGTGATCGACAGTGACGGTGGCGAAGGAAATGTAACCGATCAACCTCCCGGCAGTTCGATGGCAATTATTTGTCCGACTGCGTCTTCTGAGGAGGCAGAAGGTGTAGAAAAGGTTGATTGTGAACCCATGAGTCCACCCAATTCGCACAGTACGGAAATGTTACCACTGTAACAAGCGTCCGTGTTAGCAGATGCTACCTTCGCCACATCACCTCCGTCTCCCCACAGGTCTTTTCTGGTTTTGTCATTCCATACATGTTCGTACGCACCTTCAAACGTTGACAGCCGCTTCTTAAGCTCTCCAGGGGATGCCTTCGTGAAGGCCTCCCTACTAATACAACGAAACAGCCGATTAGAGTGAAATGAGTGCGAAGACTGACACATGTACAGTATAAACAACTGGGGCTTGCGAATGCTTAAATGGATGTGAAAACTGCGCAGCCACTTGAAACTGTCACTGTACAAAGGCAGAGGCGTGAGCTAGTCCGTTAAGAAGGTGTACCTAAAATCTCACTGAAGTGCCGTGTGTGAGCCGCTGCGTTCATTTCACATTAAGCCGCTGTATTATAATATTACCAGCGGATCCGGACCACTCCGCGGTCCTGCTCCGTTGGTTATAATATTATTAGGTACATTTTCGACAGTGAATCTTATGAATGGCTTAGGAAGCTGCTGCTAACGTTGAAGATTCCTACGAGCATGGACGGAATGATTAAACCAGAAAAGAGCTGTGGAGAGGTGGAGGAGATGTGGCGGAGGTAGCATGCTGACACGGATGCTTGTTACAACCGTCACATTTCCATGCGTGAATTAGGTAGACCTAACAGTTCACAATCAACCCCCTCTGCACCTTCTGCCTCCTCAGAAAACGCAGACGGACAGCTAATTGCCGTCGATTCGCGAGCAAGTTAATCGGTTACATTTGCTCTGCCACCATCATTGTCGATTACCTTTAACATCGGTGGAATAAACTCAGATAAGAGGTTAGAGACCCTCTTTACTATCCTTTACCATCTCGGATAGCATTTGCGAGTATATGGTGCTTCTGATGGGTTTTCCACTGGAGAAAATGGGAGAATTCAGAATAACTGTTTTCATTAACTTCGGTTTAAAATTTTAAAATTCCAACATGTAGACCAATCACTTTGATGCATCTGGAACATTGCCACATAGCCTGGATACTTTATAAAAATTTCAGCGGGATTAAGCAAAATTATAAGAAGTTATTGCCAAAAAACCAAAAGTTCATATCCTTTTGGCCGGTAGTGTATATCAGATCGACGGACGGTAAAAAAAACGATAATTTACTGATGTCACAACGGTAAAGCAATACGTGCATTGACCGAATAACAGGAGGCTGATGCAGACACCAGTGGACTGTTGATTCATCGATCTATAATCTACTATAATATAACTCAGAATGTGTGCGTCCGTCTCTTATATACCCAGAGCTAATCTTATCAGCCACCTTTTCTGAGTAATCATTTCCTCTTCTTCATGGTATGGTTTAGTCTATGCATGAGGGCATGAGTGAGGAGCAGAGAGACTGGGCATAAAAGAGGTGAGGTTAATTGCTCAAGGCTATGCAGCGGCCCTGTTTTTTTGCGTTCATATACTATACCACTAAAGCAGCAATCGCAGGGATTCGTATAAGCATGGTAAAGCATTAAAACAGGAGCCGCTATAACCGTCGCTGATTAAAAGACCGGAAAAGGTTCTAAAGGTGGGAGAAGCATATATCGTTTACAAAGGACATATAGAAGTCAGTATGTGGGGCCATTCTCGGTGGAAGGTAAAGTCAACGTCTTCACGCTAAAGCGCATGTACACGCCCCATTATGAGGTGCAAAGTTTTTGCAGTATGTAAAGTACGACTTTTCGGCGACTGCAGCGATCTCCGGCGATTGCGACAGTGGCGAATGTTAGATGTATTGGGAGAAAAAGGCAGGTAGCGCTGTCATGGAGCTTCATTTCGATGGACAAGTGCCGAATTATGGCTTCAACATCCGTGTCCAAGAGGGCTGAAGCAATGTGGAGGATGCCGATAGAGAAGGGCAGAAGTTCGGTAGCGATGCGGAGGCCTGCACAGGAGGTCAGCAGCAGTGTGTAGAAGGCCTGCAGCAATGTGTAGAATGGTGATAGAGTTGTACAGAAGATCGGTGGTGTCATGTCATAAGTCCGCTAAAGGCTGATAGGGAAAGGGGGGATAGCTTGGTAGTGACACGCAAGAGGCCTCCATAACAGCATTAGAGTGGGGAAGGAGGTCAGCGGCAATGCGCAAGAGATCGGTGGCAACACTGGGTTATGTGGTAATTTACCGATTGCGCTGGCATAGGGCAATATTCACATATGCAATTTCATAATCAAGCGGTGCGAGCGAAGCGAGCACTCCAGCAAGTCTGGAAGTCCGGCGTAGCCGGACGAACAGACTTGTCGGTCAATAAATCGATAATTTACCGGGTGCGCATGGATGGGTTGACATGTATATCGCTTGATAGGAAGTCGAAAGTTGGTTCAGAAAATCAGTCGACATAACCGATCAATAAATCGATGCATCATCGGTCTCTTAATTATGCGACTATATCTGCATAGACCGGTAGATTACCGTAAACCAATGCAGAAAATGAATCGGATGTTAATCAATAGACCGATAATCGATCAGAAAGTATAACGATAAAAAATAGTTACTCTTCGAATAGTTGGTGTACATAGCGCTCTAAAACGGACAAAGTAAGCATGAAGATAGTGTATCGATGGATAGATTAATAAAATTCGATTTATGAAATGGTTTTCCGAACGATCAATAATCGATCGATAAATCGATGACTTGCTGGCTGAGCTAGGGTGAGCTGATATGCGCACGGATTGGCAGATAATCGAACGCTGATTTAGAAAGCCGATCGCCGAAAGCCAATTGCGCACTGAATTAGGACCAGCAGAGCGGCTCACGGGTCGACTGTAGGAAACTCTTTTGACATAAAGAGCAAGACACCTGCAGAGGATTTCCTCATACGGCTTCATTATGGCGAAGTTGCAAATCATAATAAGAGCAGTGGCGGT
>KN549258.1:17850-29567 GCA_000797555.1 Oesophagostomum dentatum | reverse complement strand
TGCATCTACCAAAACTTCGAAAAGAAATAGCCTCAAGGGGAACAAATCCTTGTTGTAAATTATGGTTCGAAAGCCGATAAGTGCAAATTTTGTGAAAATTTTTAATTTGAATTTAACTGTATCATATTCAACGATTTATTGGAAGGTAAGGGAAGAAAGGAAAAGACATACCTTAAATATAAGTTATTTCAACGTGTCATGCTCGACTTGGTGTTAATGATTAAGAGTCCATACACTATCAGCTTCAAATTCTTCATCGCTTCCAAATCGCCCCGATAGCTTTCTTTTTTACGACTATTCGATGTACTGAGGATTCGCGATGGTCCGGAATTGAAATCAAGAGACTTCGCCGACGAATGCATGGTAGACCTTGTCGGAAGCGGAAACGATCAGGAGAAATAGGAACACGAACATCATTCACTCAGCAGATAGCTCGACGTCGTCCAGTATTATCGTAAGTGACGCCTACCTACGGCACCGTGACTCCTGTATTGATCCTGCTCCTTAATAGCGCAGTTAAACGCCACTCTATCGGATAACTCGTTAGAAGAACATTCGACAAAGATTTCTGCAGTTGATATCATGTGCGGTGTATGGCCTAGTGTGCTGCTCTTTTGCTCTGCACTCACATGACCCGAGTTCGAATCCGCACTCATGCAGTCTATTTTGCAACACTAGAATGCTACAATTTCGCCATCTTTTAACAACACTGTGGCAATACCTACTGTCCGCAACACTAGCTCACACTTTCCAAGCATTTACATAAATTATATAGAGCAAAATTTACAAATTCTAACTCTTCTTTCTAAACTTAAATAACCCTTCCCAGTATTGATATTTCTTAACCATTTTTTGTATATAGAGTCCCGGCGCAGCCCAAACAGGAGTGCAAAATTTGGTTTATCTAGCTTATTAATGAAAAGATCTAGGCTGCTGTGCCGCAGCTGCATTCTATTGTGCCCCAACCCTTGCGGCGCATCAGAGGCACAACAAAATACAGAAAAGTAAGGCTTCCCTTAAAATATCAAATATAGTATTTGACAGGGCAAATGCTCTTCTGCTAACCCGAATACTTAGATTCTCAATTAACAAATACTCACGAAAGCTACTAGGTTCACACTGAATCTTACTTTTTCCGCTAATGCAACATCTCAAACCATAAAAAAACTCTTCATGGTTGCGAAAATCCATAATTTTGTGTTTGTAATGCCCCAACATATTAGTTTTATGCATAAGAATTATTTCACAGCATCTACACAAAATTTTCCGTTTTTGCAAAAATAAGTATGTATGTGTTAGCCAGGAACCGAGCCTGCAACACAATACCCAAGTTCGACCCCGCTCTGAAGCAGCCTATTTCGCAAACATGGAATGAAGCAATTTTTATGTTTTCTAATGAATGTGGCGCTATCAAGTCCCTACTAGCTTTCTATGATCGCTTCTAACACTTCTGTAACGGATTTTCCTGCTAAAATACCTAACTTTATTCGTTCTCAAAAAGAAAAAATTGTGTAATTCTTTTCAAATTTTATATTTCTGCCACCGACTAGACTTGAAGAGTCGCCAAAGTAGTGCACACATTTCGGCGAAATTTCATTGACTTAGCTTTTTTATGGTCCTCACTAGGTTGTTGTGCCGCAGCACACACCTGAGCAGGTGAGCTGCCATGCATTGCTTCTGAATAATTGCTTCTCTCTAGCCTTTATCGGCGTTTTCTGCAAGTGATCAGACCTTTGGGGGATAAGTCTCATCTGTTCTTTACTTTCCAGGCTCTGACGAAGGTGATTTGGCCGAGACGTTAGCCTAATAAAAGTGATATCAATCTTGATGAAGGCTTATCCGGTCAACACAAGTCAATACTCAATGCCGAGATTCATTGAGAGTCGTACGTGGAGAATACCACTACACCATTTACTTGACTTATATTGATTGTAAGCACGTTTCTATAATGAAATGTACCCTTTACAAACTTTTCTGACATTTACATTTTCGCCACGACATTTGGGTTTTCTGGGGGGGGTCACCTTAGGGGGTCTCCTGCCACATCGATTTGCTTGACCCTGGGTGAAAGGCCTCTGGCGCATTGCTACCGATATCCTGCGCACTGCTGTCGACCTTTTTCATGCCTGTCCCGATCTCCTAAAAGTCGGTCCGGATCATCTGCGCATTAGACCTGACATCCTGCGCTAAGCAATGATAGCGGATTTATAGGGGTGGCGTGATGAGAGGTAACGAAATTGGGAGCCTCTTTCTTTTCCTCCGAATCCTGCACATCGGTCCCGATCTCCTCCATATTAGTCCCCACCTCTTACATATCGGTCCTGGCTGCCTACAAGTCGGTCCCGATCTCCTTGAGATCGGTCCTGACTTTCTGCACATCTGTCATCTGTTCTAACCTCCTGTACACCTGTCATAACCTCCTGCATATCGTTCCTGAACTCCTGCACGTCGGCCCCATCTCTTGCACATCTGTCATGACCTCCTGCTCATCGATTCCGAGATCCTGTGGTGCGCGGAAAGAGGCTTCCTGTGATAAGCGAGGGTGGTGGATCCGCAAGAGGTTTGGCATAGTGAATCGTTATGAAATTGGGAGCCTCTTTTTTTATTTCGCGTTCCACACATCAGTGTCGCGACCTCCTGCACATCGGTCCCGACTTACTGAGCATTGTTTCTGTTCTCCCACTCACGGAAGCTTCCTGACAGAGTTTCGACTATCCCTGCACATCGATCCTGATCTTCTGCACATGAACCTAGTTGCGTGTTAATCAGTCACGACTTTCTGCACACTAATGAAGGAAACAAGTTTGAATCCTGTTCATTGACTTAAGGTTTCCTGATAGCGCTGCCGGTACGTCCGCTTCGACGGACTTCCAGAGTTCCTAAAAGATTTGCCTCGCTCGCCCACTCAGACAGATCTATCGGCCGGGCAGTTGTCCGCAGTCCGGCCCGGCGGCGGCCTTAAATGTGTGGGGAGATGCTCCCACCGGCTCGGCCGCCAGCCAATCAGGTTCGTCGGCCGGGCGGACACCATTCAGCACATAATGAGGTTGATGCGAAAATGAATCTGATATGCGCTTATATGCTCTTATATAACGCTTCCCTTTCCATTGTTGATATGAATCCTTTCATGCTTGGTTTCACCTTCGGCGGCCCACTTACCGACAACCGCCCGGCCGGCGTCTCTGCCTGAGCAGTTTGATTTCTTAAAAATACACATACATACTGCCATACACCATCGCTATCGCTAAATTACTGGTTTATTGATCGGCCACTGGTCGGCCATCCAGTGATCGATCAAATTTTCAGTTCTATTTCTGGTTAGCTAGTTGATGCATTGCTTTCCCTTTCCTGTCCACCTCGGCCAATCCCTTCACCACCTCCCTCTTACATATCGGCCACAATCTCCTGCACCTTGGTACCCTCATCTTGCACACCAGATCACACTTCTTTCACATAAACCACAACCACATTTGAATCTTGCTCATGCATAGCTCTCTCAAAACGCTACTATCCTTTCCCGTGGAGCATGTTTAGCAGTCGTCAGGATCGTGATCGCCTGATATCAACTCAACCTTTAAGTCCCACAAAAGCAGCGTCTCTAGCCTGGTGCATATATACGCGTAACGTAAAGACGTTGAATATATCTCCCACAGTCGACATGTGAAGCTAATTTTTTAGACGAGGTTTCGTATCAAATGCAAATGCTTCTTCCACCCTACGGCCTCAGCTTGGGAAGCCGTGAAATTTCGCAAATACGTGCGCTCCTACATATGGGTGTTAGAAATGAATGTCTGACGCAGATCCTTGCACTTCTGTGGGTTTTGTTCTTTTGCGCGAAAATGCGCGAATTCCACGGACTCAAGCTACGCTTTCCCAGCGGTTGCGGCTATTTAAACAATTTGTACGAAACAGATTGTACGACATGGAATGCATGCCAGAACAATGCGTCGTGTGCCCTTACGCAAAACCGGGCGATTATGCAAAGCTTGGAGTGGTTTACCAGCTGGATTGTGTGAACTGTAGTGCGATTTACATAGACGAAACGGGTAGAATGCTAAGCGTAAGAGAACATTTGGCTGGCTTAAGGAGGGGAAATTTAGGTACACTACTGGGGAAACATAAAATAGAAGCGCACAATGGCAACGAGATAGAAGTTAAGTTTTAGATCCTCGCGTATGAGACGGTGTCTATTTGGCTAAGCTGATGTCTATTTTTAGAACTTGATAAAGACGAAATTGTCGAAACATTGGTCGTGAATAAAGTCGTTCCACCACAACAACCTGGCTGACACAGCAACTTGCACTATATACAAGAAATGCCCAGGTTTGGAGAAGAAAGAACATCGAACTTGCAGCTATGTGGCGCCCTATAACTTAGCACAGAAGTGCGGCGCGGAAACGCTGGAGAATTGTCAATGAAAGCTTGAAATAACTACTTAGCAAATGCCTGTTCCAAAATTCTAGTTTAGAAGGAAAAACAGTCAAAGTCAATAATTCTTGAGAGCCTCGGCTCCCCTAAAATTGCTTTCATCCCTCACCTTCTAACCCTGTTAAGTTCTTCACCGACCGTGACGGCCGTAGGGCAAGAATGAATTCATGATCTCACCAGTAGCAGTGAGCGAATTTCTTTTTATTAGTTTCATTCTACGCACCATGACATCCTAAGCCCCTTATTATAAGTAATGATAAACTGTATAAAAGCAGATTCACAAAGCGGTTCATGAACAGATATTTACCGTGGAATTCCTGGAGAACAGGTAACTAACCATATTTGGATCAGTTGCCACGTGAATCGCTAAGGAGCTTAGAACGTGATTCCACGTCTTGGTAACCTGCATAGTGGGCGACCTTCATCTCTTAAAATTCACTGAGAACGAACCTCAACGAATCCACGTCTCCAAGCTTGGTATTATAGAAAGAAGAAATCCTTCACTGATCCAAAGCACGATCTCGAGAAGAAGAAATGACGAGGGGGGGGGGGGGGAGATATCCAAATGTTGCCCGTGTCTCACTTGTCTACCAGGAGATTTTGTTACTTTGCGAGCCACGGCGTAAAAACGAGGAAAGGAATTCCGGGTGGAACTTTGCTCTAGGACCTGCAAAGGCATCCAACTAAAAACCATGGAAGCAGGAGAAATTCCTCCTATATAATGGATCATCCCTGCTTGAACACAATATCCCTTATATGTCGAGTGGCCAGAAGAATGATCACCCGAATTTCGCGCATATGAAAAAAACATCTCGCACTTCTTCAGTGGGCAGGTTTTTCCTATCTCTAGACTTGCCCGCTTTATTTTACTGCGAAACTAGTATTGTTTAGGACAAAGGCTATCTGCGTGTCACAGACAACTGGACTGAGGAGGTTCTTTACTTCTGCTTTCATCCATATGGCAGACAGTTTGAATGCTACTTGCAGCTTAGTCTTTGGAGAGGTTCTAACAGGCTAGCTCTAAGGTAGATTGCAAACCGCTTTTACTATGGCTGTTTGGCACCAGAATATATCTGTATAGATAATTAGTGGGCACCATGTATTAGTATAAAATGTGGCCTCATATGTATGTGTATATGAGTATATGTATGCGTGCATATGCGTTGTATGTGCGCAGTACGTACGTGGTATAGAAGAGAACAAAGCCAGCAACACAGACTAAAGTCCCTTTCAGAGTGGGTGAGGTCGGCGAGCTCGCGCTCAGCGGCAAAAGGGGGGCGTGGCAGTGACTTGCCGCGCGGCGTTTGCCGCAGCGACAAAAATGCCCCCGAGCATCCATTGTCGCAGCTCGCTGAGCGAGCTCGCGGCGAGCTCGCTGGTTCGCCCGCTCTGAAAGACCCCCCTGCGAGTTTTGCCGCGGCGAGCTCGCCGCGAGCTCACGCTGCTTAGCAGCCCCGTATCCTTCAACATTGTGAGCTCACCGAGCTCGCTCACTCTGCAAACGGCTTAAGGCCGCCGCCTCTGCAAGAAAAGTCATGTTGGACGGTCGGCCTGCCTAATGAAGTTCTCTGCATTCAACGGTAGTAAATGAGTGTTTCATTTTGGAAAATGTGTCCATCTTGGGGATACTCCAAAGCTGACTGATTTTTTTCTCCTTCGGTCGATTCTCACCTTTTCTTCTAGACGGTAGATGGTGAAAATATCGAGAACATCAATATACGCAGCCTTCGCGAGCAGGTTTGCATCGTTAGTCAAGAGCCTACGCTGTTCGATTGCACCGTGAAAGAAAATATCTGTTATGGGCTGGAACAGGAACCGACGTATGAACGGATAGTGGAAGCTGCAAAGATGGCAAATATTCATAATTTCATTCTGAGCCTTCCAAAGGTTTAATAAAAGAACATTGCTACTTGATGTAAAACTTTACAAAATTGCAGTTTCAGGGTTATGACACCCGCGTCGGAGAGAAAGGCACGCAACTTTCGGGTGGGCAGAAACAGCGCATTGCTATAGCGCGAGCCCTGATTCGAGATCCCCCGGTGCTACTGCTGGATGAGGCCACTAGCGCTTTGGATACAGAGAGCGAAAAGGTGGGTCTTATAAGTGGATGAAATGTTTCGAAAAAAATAATACTTATACTTACACGGGCATACGGACCCACGTACATAGAGCCCACACAAGGTTTGATTATATACGATATCCTGTTAATGTGCTACAAAAGGAGAGAGGTGTATATGAGCCTGTTTTGCTCCTCGGCACTTCAGGATTAGTGTGCAAATTTTCTTTCCATAGATGACGAATTCTATTAATTCTGGCGAAATCACTTCATCTTTCAAGCCAAGTTAGTTCCAGTTCCTGATTCGAATTTTGCAGATTTTTCTCGCAGTTCTGATTTTTTTTGTTTCTTGAGAACTAGGGTCCATTTACGACATCCTTTGGTTTTGAACAGCAAAATAAATTATTTTTTTATGTGGAAAGAGGAAACTGTATTATGGGAAAAAGAGGGATGGATGGGCAACAGGGCTTCATCTGTGACTGGTTAACGTGCATGGGGTGGACCGCAGGGCTTTATGTGACGGTAACGAATCAACGCATTAACGACTAACGGCCACTTTTGGCCATTCGTTACAAACGGTCGGATTAACCAAAGGTGCCAGAAATCCGTTAATTCGGTTTCGCTGATTTCGCAAAAAAAAGCGCCTTAGAGCGGATTCCGATGATCAGGAAGTTGAACAGTACTTCTCTCAAAAGCCCTGTTTTGCGATTGATCCTTTCGAATTTTCGAAGACTGAAGTCTATTCGTCTAACTATCCACATGTCAAAATGCTGGTCTTCAGCTACCTCTCTGTGCCAGCCACGTCAGCCGAATGCGAATGCCTCTTCTCTATAGCAGGATTTATTGTTTTTGATTTATGGACGAGTTTGACCGTCGAGAATTCAGCAAAACTGCTTTTTTGCATCACAACGTACTAGTACTGAAATTGTTTCTGCTGAAGGGAAGAAAGACTGCCTGAATTTGACTGAGCGTCTTAAATCCGGTGTACCACCAAATTTTGGTTGGTGAGTTCTCTGGTAACGCTGTCAGGGAGGGCATGTCTGTAATCCTACTGCGGTAACAACACCCAAAACCTGCTCACTTTGGGGAGAAATAGCCTTATCAAATATGAAATCCCTGCTAATTAAACATACAGTGCAACAAAGAACAAAAGTCGAAGCAAGGCTCCGAACGTAATGGGGCTGCACCTTTATCCATGTCGTCTGTTTCTCTGCAACGACATATTCATGCAAGAGGAATAATCTAGCATTGATTCTAGGTCGTTTCTTGGCTCCACACTTTGACGTGTCGTAGCTTTTGTTAACAGGGATTGCATTTCTGATAAGGCTTCTTCTTCAGAATGAGTAGATTCTAGGGGCTTCTATCATGGCAGGGTTACAGAACAGTCCCTCCATGATAGTTCTGCTAGAAAAACTCACCAACCAAATTTTGGTAGCACGCTGTCTTTTAACCGCATATTTCTCTCACATATTGCCAATCATTTTTGCTGATTCTTTAAAGGCAGCATACACGGAAAACAACGTCAATGGGATTTCTGCGCAGAACGATAGAAGGTCTCCAGCCAAACAGGGCTTTCAAAGTCCGAACCTTCAACACCTCCTCTAAGCCGAAAAAAACACCAATCATTACCGTAAGGGCGTTGAATTCACACGGCGATGCGTCAGAGTACGTTGTCAGTTTTCTAGCTGAAGGCGAGCATCGTCCAACCCAACTGGCCCACAGATGCTTGAGCTAACAATCCCATATAAACCAGACGAAGTTGCAGGATTCACTCTTTTTGGATACTGCCATTTTTCTGCAATCGTATACTGAAGCACCGTCGAGTGAATACAAAGCCCTTGGCATATTGATAAGTGTTTTTCTCGGCTTGGAGAAGGTGTTAGAGGTCCGGAATTTGAAAGTCCTGTTTAGTTGGAGATCTTCTGTCATTCTCTGCGGAAATCCCACCGACCTTGTTTTCCGCGTATACTGCCTTTAAGCATTTCTTTGCTGTACTATCTTCTGTTTTGTTCGGCGAGCTGAAGAGTGTACTGCGCTGTTCTGGAATACGCCTACTGATTCTTTTATAGATGTGCATATAGGCTGTGCTGCTTTTGTTCGAAACCCAGGTGTCTCCTAATAGGGGGAGGGAGGTAGCAGCTAACCTCTGATCTTCAACTAGCTTGAGTTACGGTACGAATAGGCCTCATGTTATGCCTGAGTTAATATGACACTCAGTAATCTAAAAAATAGAAGTAGTTAGGTTTACATTCTTGCGGTAATCATGTACTTCGCTTTTTATGGTAACCTTACTACCTTTCCAGATTGTCCAGGAAGCACTGGAAGTAGCACGTCGAGGCAGGACATGCATAGTTATAGCTCACAGATTGTCAACTATACAAAACAGTGACGTCATTGTTGTAGTACAGGAGGGCAGAGCTACGGACAAAGGTGAACTTATCTCCAGTATTTATAGAGAGCTTGACGTGAATCAGCTGAATACAGGTACTCATGAATATCTGCTGTCCAGAAGTGAATTATACAAAAAGCTCTGTGAAACGCAGCGACTGCAGGAATCGCAGTAGTTCCTTTTATGACCTTCACCAGCAGGAATACATTTGTTGCGAAATATTTTTCCTATTTTTAGTTGGCATGAAAAATTGTAACGTAAATGAAAATGTATTTATGGAGACAATCTTGATCTTACAGATGTTTAATATTGTCCTCATTTAGCACCTTCGCTTTTAAAGTAATTCGCTTTTCGTGAATAAATTTTTATATTTTGGAGAATTTCCAAGATTTTACAACGCAGACTTTAGAATTGAGCGACACGAACGTGTAGTGTTCTGTTAGAGATCTGAGGAGAGAATAATATTCTTCGCTCAGAAAAATGTTTTTTTAGGTAATATCTTGTTGGAACTGAATAGCTAACATTTCATATCATTTATACGTTACTCAAAAAGAGAATTCGGATAAAATTTTTAAGACAACGAAACTGATCGACTTTGATTCAAACAGCTTGAAACCATATGTAGATTTTGAGGAACGAGAAGGAAGCAGCACAAAGGACTAGTGTGAGAAAATGCTAACGGGATGCATAGGAATACCATGCTCTCCTAAGAGCAGTGCTGAAGAGGACGGGAATCTAGCATCCTTTCATTGTGACATGGAATCGATAACGAAAGATTATACTCCAACGTTTTTGGCTCGTCAGCTTCCGTGCCAATCCCCAACATCCCGTACCACTCCGGATTCTTCATATCATGTTGCGTGCCATAACATAGGGGCTCTTTGAACTTCGACGGAACCGTCATCCATTCGATGCATCTGTATAAAAGATGGGGCATGACGAATATGCGTTGCACGGCAAGCGGTACGATCCAACATCGCGCGACGATCCACAGGTAGGTGAGGCCGGCGCGACAGCTACGCGGTTGTGATCCGCTGATTACCGATAGTGTCGAAATTTTTACTTTTGTCAAAGTCTAATGGTAAGGTGTTTTCGGTCCATTTTTCATTTCTTGACGTGATGAATGTGTAAAAATTCTTCCACCGAAATAAGAATAAAATAGTATCATCGTATAGACATATAAAGCCTGCCAAGCAGTAGTAAAGTTCATTGTAAAGTACTGAGTTCTCCAGCCAATGCTTAAGATGGGGCCGCACCCAGCCAGTGCGCCGTTCGATGTGTGCGGTGTCGGACGTGCGTCAGGTGTCGGCCATGAGCGCCGTCCGCGCCGTATGATATGTGCGCAGCTGGGCGTCGGCAGTGGGAACCGTCGAACCTGTAGGTCGTTGGACGTGTGAGCTCTCCTGCATGGGTACCCATCATATATACTGACTGAAGAAATAAGTGAAACTGGAAAGTCAGAAGAGAACAGCGAAGCCGTTCAAACCAACGGAGCACGACCACGGAGCGGACCGGGTTCACCGGTATCGTAGGAATACCTGACGACAGATGGCCGAGGATAACCTTCGAGAGAATTCCAAGAGACGCAAAAAATGCTCGGGAAGCAACTTCACAGATGAAAGGACGTGTTCGTGGGAAACATAGACCAGCTGAGAAACCAGCTGAGTACGAATATGGAATGTATACTTGCGAACGGCTGCAAGCGTGGACTCTACAGCAGTATTGGACGACGTCAGCCGATGAACGAAACGGACGAAACAGATTCTGGACCTGCATGTTGACAAGCCGTCTAAGCGTCATGGTTCTTGACTGTATAAGAGTTGAAATTTTTAGAGCAATAGTTATCAAATAATTCATTTTAACATTGTTAAGTCGCTGATACTGCTTTCTTTTGACTTCAGTAAGTTTAATTAAAATCCGTCAACAGGTCTAGCACGTACAGCTTATCACAAGCTGGTCTAAATGGGAGGACTATCACAGACCTAGATGTCCCATAGGTCTTTAGCCATTCAAAGTTTAAATGTCATGGTAGCTGTGGTAACTCATTCAATAACAAGTCGACCAGTGAGCCGCGGCTCCTAATCCAGTGCGCAGTTAGCTTTCGACGTCCGTTTTCTGAATCAGCCTTGACCATTTGCCACTTCATATACATATCACCCCACCTCTATGCGTCTGGAAGTTAGCGAATTTCTGATCGATTATCGATCGATGAGTCAACGATCGTCTGATTTTCTGGATCAGCTTTCGATTATCTATCATTCCCTTTGCGTATTGTTGCAGCGCTGCGAGATGGGTAAATTATCGATTCATCGGCCAGTTATGGGTCTGTGGGTGAAAAGCCGACCGATTTCTGAAGCGTTATATATGGATCCATGCACAAATTGCTTCATCACTGTGAAATCGACATATTATCGATTTATTGATATGTTCATCGATTTCGATTTATTGATTTATTGATCTACTATTAATCGATGGAACAACATCGAGTCATTTTTCTAAATCGGTTTCAATTATGTCCTGATCTATACACAAAGAGCCTCATCACTGTGAAATCGCATATTATCGATTCAGTGATCGACTATCGATTGATGGACCAACTTCGAGACGTTTTTCTGAATCAGCTTTTTATGAGCTGTCGGTGGATATGCAAATTGTCTATGTTTACTTGGTCCATTGTCGAGTACTGGGTGCATTAACCAATCGATCAATGCCTATATTCAAGATGGACACGGACACGGACACGGACACGGACACGGGCACGGACACGGACACGGACACGGACACGGACACGGACACGGACACGGACACGGACACGGACACGGACACGGACACGGACACGGACAC
>KN549257.1:299667-320997 GCA_000797555.1 Oesophagostomum dentatum | reverse complement strand
AATCTAAAACACTTTTATTCATCATTCTTTATTTGTTTTTCATGTTTAAATTTATATTTGCTTTATTTTTTATGTTTACATTCCACCTAATAGTTTTTAACTTATTTACCTAATTATTTATTTAACTTAATTTAATTTAATGTATTTATCTATAGGATTACAAGTAGTGATCTTATCCATTTTCGGATCAGAGAACGGCACGGCGATGTCGCTGACATCACCCATCTGAGGTGTGAGGCGCACTGAGTGTTGTGCCAGGCCAGTCGGGTAGCCGGCCAGGAGATGGGCGGGGCTTATGCGGAAAACGCGAGTAACACGAAATCCAGAGAAAATAATACCGATGGATAGAGCCGAGTTTTTGAAACATGGCGCAACAGTGACCCTACCCATCGGTGAGCCTGAAATTCAGAAAAAGCCATTTTCAAAAGCTATTTTTAAGAACTGCTATCTTTGAGGCCTTTAAAATCCATCAAGACTTTCGTGAATATAAAAAAGTAAGATAAAGATGTCTTTGTAAGAAAGGGGACAATTAGATGCAAGGATGCACAAAACTTCTACTTCACAATAACTAGTCACCCCGAGGCTCATCAGTAAAGAGGGAGACTAGTTGAGAAATGAAAGGAAGAAGAGAAGAATGAAATAGGCATGAAGGGAAGGAGACAACATAAATAAAAGTAGTAAGGAGAATAAAATAGGCATGAACGAAAGGAGACAACATAAATAAAATAAGAAGGGAAATCAAGTACCCGAGAGTAGTAGATTTGAATGTGCCTGCTTATCCGTTATTGAATGATTTATTGATTATATCGCTGTTACTGGAGCGCGTTATCTTGTATGTTAGTCATATAAATCCCAGAATAATAAGCAGTGACATCAAAGATCTTTGTACTAATTAGGAAATTAGATTGTGTATAAGATCTTTAAGATGATCGTTTCGCTCTATTAAAATATATTTATAAGTAATGAATTTATTCTTAAATATGCATTTTAAAATACTTTTATATTTATATGCAAGTTCTTTTGGATACTGATTAAACTTTAAGCAAGTAATCATGTTTTTAATTTTTTCTTTAAATTTAGAGAATTCAGAGCAAGTATTTCCAATTCTTAATGTTTCAGTATAGATTACAGCGGACTTTATGCTAGTAGAAATGAAAGAATGATAATGAGGAAAGCGAATAACTTTAAAATTAAAGTTATCTGTCTTATTAAAAAGCTCGGTAATGATTCGATCCCTATTGACAGATATTGAAAAAATCTAAATAATTGCATTGTTTGGGAGAAGTTTGAGGGGGCTTGATGTCAAGAACATCATTATACACATTTGACAAAATATTCCTAATTATACTATCATTTTGATTATGAACTATTAATAAGTCATCCATATACCTAAACGGTATAAAAACGGTACTACTATGTATTCGAATTTGTTTGCTATATTTAAATTCTAAAACTGCTAGTGTGATGTCTGCCAACAAGGGACTAAAGTTCCCACCTTGAGGTATTCCTACACGCTGTTTAAATACGAGATTACCAAACGTACAATAACTGTTTCTTAGTAAGTGTGGTGGGTAGTCCTCGGAAACCTTCGTCCGGAGCGACTCTAGTGAGGGCTCAAGGAGGCCTGAACTTGACAACTTCGTAAAAGTTTAAAGAATTTGCTTGGATCAGCGCAAGACGTTGTTTGCAAAGATATGAGTATCTCTGCATGATTTTAATTTTTCATAGTCCCGATATGCTACTTACCCTAAGGATATAGTTACATGAGGAGTGTCTCCGTTAATTATAACCGCAGGTAATTTTGGCGATTTAAGCCGGGTGTGCCGATTTTTTCAAATATTTTTTTGCCTTTTACGTAACTAAGGTCATTGCTGATCGAGCGGTGCGAACTTCGATGAAAATTTTACAAAATTAATCAGGTCATGGCGAAAAAACGAAAAGAAGCGCAGAAGTTCGCTTTCTTCGCCTTCTATCGAACAATTAGCGTGCCTACTGTACTTCGCGCAGGACCCCGATGCAAATTTGCAACATGGTTTTCGCTTTTTCTGTAGAGCATCTTCCATGCTGCATGGTTTCATCCCAATCAGTCAAAGTCACCTAGCATCGTTCCCTTGTTAGTTTCAAAAAATAGTATTTTTTAAGTGATGTAGCCTTTCCAAATTTGCAAACATGTGAGCGAAGATAGAGGAACTACTGCCCTTAGGCTAGAATTTAATCTAACAGTAAGTAGCGGTTTAATTCCAGTCTGCGTGCAGGTGTAAAAGGACTTCATGGTAATTTTCAGCTTCCATTCAAAATCAGCGGAATTTTAGAGCGTGAAATCTTTCAATCAGCTGCCTTCTCACCACTCTACTCATTAGCACATATCGCACTATTTTTGCTAACATACGCGGTTTGAGAACAGCGAAGATTGTCCTCAGAGAGTAAACAGAGAATTACGCCCACGTTTCTAGCTAAAGTTCTGACTTTTCGATACTGCCTGCCAGGGTCAGCCACGGCTGCGACAGTCCAGACCTTCCCCCCTTACGTATTATCGCAGTAATAAGAAAAAGCAAAGAGGGGGTACGTATTCCCAGTTTCAATTCCAAAAAAAATTTGGAAGTGTTTTTTTACTCATTTTTAGGGACTTTTTACTGAATCAGGAGTTTTTTTCAAATATTTAAAGTGCAGTCTTACGCAGCGACTCAATAATCAAGCACCAAAAATGATCAAGCACTCCAAACATATATTTGTTATTATTTGTATGTCGCGAAAGTTCAGAAACATATTTCTTTCCGAAGAAGATCCCATTCGCTGATATGTACACTAGTAAAAATATGCGTCTTGAAAAACCGATGCCTCTTAGAAGTTTTTGTTTTTAGAATAATTTAACTTAATTTTTTCAAACCTTTACTTCGCATTCGCTTCTCCTTCTCTCTTTTATGTGAAACTGTGAGTGCTGTGTCTTCTTAACTTTTTTAAACTCTGTTTTAGCTTGGCATACTTTCAATCCTAATAATTCGGCTTCTTGAGTCATTCCTCGTCCGCGAAAGTGCTGGAAGTGCTGTTGAAAGTGACTGCAATCGTCACAAACAAAACAGACGTACTGGGAAGAAATATGCTAACAAGGTTTCAGAAATCGCGTGGAAGGAAAAAGCCATAAAAAATTCAGGAAGGAATTGGACGAGGATGTGAATGCAGCATCTAAAGCTTACCTACTTGGACATCGTGCAATGTCCAAAAAAAGTCTTCGCGATTTTTGTAAGACGCTCTAAGTTTGTAGAGAGTTATCTGCCCAGTGTAAAATATTGATATGTTGTGGCCTCAAGCCTACCTTTTACGCTGCTATGCCGATGGCTAGTTCTCTCACTTTAGCTCTATAACGCGATCCTAGCCGTAAATGTGGTCAACTTCAAAGCCTACAATCTCGCCACGAGTGGTCGAGCGACTGAAATTTTTACGGTGGACTGCCGTTGGGCAGTAGACCACGAAACAACACTAGGGCACCTGGAAGAAAAATTCTGGTTGAATTATGGGGGTGGCCAGAAAATGATCACCTATGACCATCTTCAGCCTTTCTTTCGCCTTGTATACGCGCTTGTGCGATTAATATGCAGTAGCAGATCATGGATGGCGTGCTACTGAATTGTGTACAGAACATAACTGTTCAGCAACTCTGTGCAGAAATAACGTTACTGAGCTGGACCCTTAATATTTTGCCGATCAATCGACCAAAATCCCTGAAATTACAAGTTACGCTGCAGGCTCTACTCCTTTATATCACTTGTCACTCACTAGGAAAATTTTTCGAAGCTCCTTAAAGCCTAGCCAAGGTAGCCGCTTAATTGAAGGGGACGAAGAGATAGAAGGTACAACAGAACCTCCTCTTTCAAGGACAATCAAACATAAAGCAAAAGATAATCTGCAAGTTTCTCGCAACGTGTTCATCCAAATGGGAACAATTTCTAATATGAGGTGGTTCTTAGGTTGTACTAATCTCTCCCTGAAAAGGTGACAAGGACAACCCTGCCTCGACTGTACGATTTTTAACAAGTTGAGAACTAAATGTGGAGCCTTTGACGAGGATGTCTAAAAACTCATTTTTTTACTGCAGCGCCCAGAAACTTTCTAAAAAAATTCTACTATGCTAACCTTGCAGTGACATAATCTGTCTCTGCTACATAAAAGCTTATCTCTGAAGTGGCAGACTTCCGAAAATATTAAGAACCTAAATTATCAAAACAAAGGTTAGAAAGTTAGTTGTCGTACTACTGGTAATCACCGATTCGACAGATGCTTAACCAGACGCACAGGAAAAAGGGTAAGCACACTAACATTACCAGTCGCGCTCTATATATAAATCAACTTAGCCAGAGAATATAAGCAATAGCAAGTCTGAGAGTATAAGCAGTAGCCTAATCTCAGTGCTTCCTTTTCCTACGGAGCATTGTTCATGTGATCTCCTAAGAACGACGTCTTTACCCCGCCTCCTCTTCTTGGCTATTGCTTTCTTCTTAGCTTTCGGTGCAGCTTCGATAGGTTTAATTGGGATCTAGAATTTTCTTCATGTCTTTTTCTGAAACGGGCATATGCCTGAAATGCGTCGTGAGCTACTTTGTTCTAACTCTAAAATGCACAAAATAGCTTTAGAGAGCAGTAAAATTAAAACAAAGTTAGAAAGTTGAAGAAAATGCAGTAGTGCCGTTTGTGACCGCAACAAGCTAGAATTCCTGTCCTAGAAACGCGCGTAAAATCTCTGTTAATTCACGAGCATTACACAGAATATACTGCTATCCGCTGTGGTACTTTATAGACGGTGACTTGAGTAGGCTGTTTTTGTTAGATTGAGGCGAACGACTTTACACCATCAGTTCCTAAGCCCAAAACAGAAGAATTTTCTAAAGACATTGACTAATCCCAGTGAGGATCAAAACCTTTTGACCATAGGTACATGATGGTTAGTTTCACTCCGTGAAAGCTTGCATAGACCGAGACAGATTTATTTAATTTTAAAAAGAAATCTCAAAATGCTTGAAATTGAATTTCTCAGTATCTCTCGTATTTCCAGTCGAATCTCAATACCGTATATGTCATTTCGAAGTCAAAGCCTGAAGGCATGGCTTCTTTTGAAATTTGGATCAATGTTTTCTTAAGAAAAAAATTATGACTTCATGTTTCCAGTAAGCTTTATTTTGGGATTTGAAGTCGCTACACTGCCAGATTAGCAGAACAAGAGACAAACTGCAAGTTCTTTGGTAGAGGCATCTGGTAACTTTGAAATGGTCACAAAGTTTGGGCTTGCTGACAGCCGTCGACATAACTGAAAAGATTTGTGCTTCATATGGTTGTTCGGCGCGAACAACATCAGTACACACGTCTACCGCTCGGAACATGTTCAAAAATTGAGGTCCCCTGGCATTGCCCAACTAAGTCGTTATCATATATGCCTCTGGGAACGTACACGAGAACAGTGAGTACAAGTGTTCTTCCGAACCATCTTCGTTATGAGAGCTGCACAAATTTAGAGATAAGTGACACTAGGGCAGGTTTTTCTTTGATCAGATGAACCGCTTCTGGTGCAGAGCAGTGAGAGCTGCTGAAAATGTGGTGGAAGTGTTTCAGGAACGAAATAGCTATATTTTAGTCCCAAGCTACGTCAAGGTCAGTGTTAGATTGGAAAAATAATTTTTTTGCAGGCGTGCGCTTGACTCTACTAAAAAAACGGCCTTTCAGTGTATTTCGAATCGTTTTCAAGTTACAACCGTCATATTGAAGCTGCGTTTAGCTCTTCTGTATAAAGCTGAAAGCATTGTGAACTTCTGGATACATACTCCATTCTACCATTTTTCTGCAGCATGGTTTATTGTTTGAGGAGCTGACTTTCTAGATGAGTGATCCACAGTCTTTCCGACAGATTCGAGCGCTGTTGTTCTTTCTTAGGTAAGGTGAGGTGTGACCTTTTCAATGATCTAGGAAAGATAGTGTACCATGATTTAGAATTTCGTGGTAAAACTGAAAACTACCTGTGCCTATGGTCGGTTGCCCTAGGTGCTATAGAGAATTAAAGTTCTAATTTCTAAGGATTTTTCGGCTTTTCGGAAAACGCGTATGCTGATTTACAAAAGTATTGATCTAGAGCAACAAAGCGATGCTTCTCCCATAAGAGAACGTCGCCAGGAACTGAACAAATTATTATTCAGTGGTTGCCCAAAAAAATTTGAAGCTTAATTTGTCAAAAGCAGAAGAGATCTAATGGGAAAGATATGACATTTAGATAGAGTTGGTCTCCCCTTATTAACAGGTTAATTATTCCTCCTGTTTTATTAGCTCTAGGACTTGAGAAATTTTTTCAAGTTAAGGGTGCCTACGTGTATGTCAAGAATAGTCGTTTTCATGGGACGTCGAAGCAGTATGTATGGAATTTGACAAATGGGAAAAATTCGAAGGCTTCACTATCGGCGAAGGTCCACAGTCTCAAGAAAACACTAGTGTTCTGAGTGTCCAAAGACTTTTGCAACGACGTAGTATATTCTTGGCAGAAATTATGCGGTTGAGAAAAGGTGGGACTTTCCCATAACGAGATTAGGTGAGCTTCAAGAATATGAGCCAAATAAACTCATGCAGAATGATGAAAGGAATGTTATTGTGACTACCATGCGAAATTATTAACTTTTGTGACTTTACAACTCAACGAAACAATGCCGGACTCGGAAAACCATATGGGTTAAGACCATATTAAAACATTGTAGGACAAAAACTTTTCTGTCCCCTTTGACTATATGTGCCGCTACGCGAACTCATGTAGTAGCTTTAGAATATGCAATGCCTTTTCTGTCATTTAAAATAGAAACGCTGAAAAAAGGAGTGTAGACTAGATCTCCATCGACATTACAATGTTCACGTAATTCACTGGAACAAACTCCTTAAAGGCAGCGTCCACGGGAAAAATCGCTATACAGCTTTTGCCATTTTAGAGGAGCACTGTTGTCCAACAAAGCACGGCTAAAGTTAGAACGCCCGAAACTTCATCCTCGCTAAAAAAAAAATTGCCTCCGTCGGAGTGGGCAAAGTGGGCAAACGGAGCTAGCGAGGTCGACAACGACACCTACATATACAAGTTATAAAAAAGTTAAACGCGGCGGACAGGCTTGGCACGTGCTCGATTGGTTCTGTGTGCAAAACAGTGCGCCGTGCTCAGCCAAAGATCTCATGCAACACTGGAAAATAGTGGAAAGTCCCCGCCTACTTTGGCCCCTTCAGAAAATGACCTTTTTGGTATTTCTATGCATTTTTACGTATACCGCTGTAATCAGCATCGCCGTGCGGTTCGACTCGTGCCAAAATTTCAAAAACGATTTCCAGCTGGTACTGTGCCTTTAAATTCAAGAAGGCCTATTATCCGTTATTGTTTAGCAGTTCATATGTGTATGTGACTGTTCTCTATTTAGGGCTTTGCCGTTCAAGTCAGAACCTTATTAGGCCTATCTCATTGAGTTACGTGAAGTAAGTATGCGTCTAGTCGCGTCAATTCAGAGGCATCTCTGGACCGCCTCTCTTTCATTTGTTTGGTAATCTACCAACAGCTGTTTTAAAAACAGAAGAGAAAGTTATCCGTGGTTGTTTTTAATAGTAGTGTTTTAGTAGTATGGGTAGGAGAGCGGAAGAACACAACATCTAAAGCGTAGTAAGTGGATTTATTTTCATTAAAAATTGCGAAGCCTTCTTAAGGCAATTGTACTGCAATTTTCGCGAGAATTCTTGGGGATCTCGTTCTTTTCGCTCCATATTTAATGCAAGTTTTATACCATAACGTGTCAGGGCTGCAGCGCTTGTCTCAGCAGACTGCTAGTTGACTTGGATTTAGTTCAGCGCGGGAGAATTTACACTTGAGAACATGGAAGGCGAATCGTGGAACTCCTTATGCTCACAGCTGAAATTCGCACAGGTAAGTTCACCCAACCAATTTTACGCCATCTTCGGCGTGAATCATGTGTAAGGCTCAAAGGCATCATCGTTGCCACTGCGCCAATGCTTCATCAACACTTATCATGCCGAACGAATATAATGGTGTCTACGTAAGCTGATGTTAGGAAGGAACCTTAGAATCTCTTTTTACTGCTTTCCCAAAGCAGTGGCAGGGTTAGAATTTTCTGGGCACAATAACAAACCGGAGACTTGTCAGATGAACCACATCACTTGTCATGGGTTTATCGAACCATTCCGGCCATTCCCTCACTAGGTAGTTGCGCTGTCATGTAACCACTCTTGCCGCTCTTCTGCATTCGGCTGGCCGATGAGAGTAATGGTTATCGACTGATTTACCATTGTTTTTGGCGTATGTTACTCACATTTTCATCCTCTGCCTTGACTTTCTTGGTTTGTTCTTTTTATTGCCCCATCGCTGTCGAGGAAAAGAATCTTATGCTGCCAACTCCACGCCAGGTTGGCATTGCCGCGCCGCTATCTAAGGGCTGGGTATATTTGATTTGCGATGAGTGCGCTGGATATAAGTTGCGATTCAGGGAGAATCCCGAAAATAATTCGCCGCGCACCTTTATGAAGCGTCACGGTATGTAACGACTGATACGCACGCCTGTCAAGTTCCATCAGTCCTTAAACTCCCAACTGACAAACTATGTATGGCAATTAAGTTCTTAAGCAGTTTTGAAGATTTTATTTCTTAACATTTTCGGAACTCTATCACTGTCACTTCAAAAGCGGTTTTTTATATGGCAGGAACAAATAATGGTACGGTGGGTGATGAACACGGTACAACTTTCCGGAGCAGATTTCTAGGCAGTAGTGTAAAAAATGATTTTATGCACCCGCGTCAAGGCTTGATATCAAGTTCTCTATCTGTTAAAGTTATGCAGTCGAGTAGAGTTATCTCTGTCACCATATATTTATGTAGGATAAGATTGGGGGAGCCTAAGGACTATCTCATGTCAGAAATTCGTTGCGCTTTGGAATGGACAGCTTCCGCCGAATTCTGGAACGCTCCCTTCCTGAGAACAGCGCAATTCCGAGGTGGTGGAAGTGTCTTGCAGATTTAAACTGGTCCCTGGCTCCAATCAGTCCTCCACTTCTTAAGAAGCAACTAATTTTTTAGCATAATGCTTAAGAAGTTAGTTGCCAACAAAATATTCCTTCCACATTATTTGCTGAAGTCGAAAATCTTTGCTCCTACACGGAGATGGGGGAGGTGGAGGAGTCGCCTTGGAGAATTTCGATTGTCAGCTGTAAATTTTCTCTGCCGCAATAACCTTCTTCCCACTGGGGATTAGTCGAAGGTATAAAGGGCTATGCTAAAAATCCTCCATCTGCATATTTTGCAGTTTGTAAGAATTTTATGCAACTGAAGAGGTGACTCCAGCAGTTTAAAAGAGAGTAAAGATGTGATGAAAAGTAAGGACTACTAAGGCTTGCTCTAGAAAAAGGATGGTCCACTTCTCTTGCGTGTAGCAGAAGTGCAAAGGCTTATCCAGCAGGTTCAACATTTCGTCTGACATCTATAACTAGGACAGATAAGAAGTATGTTGGTAAAAGTCATATATTTCGTGTCGTTTCACTTCTGTAGACAAAGTAGGAGCAATTCCTTCCTCATCGTACAGCGACACAGCTGAGGCCATATCTGCGCCAGTATCCTCCTTGGTAAAATTGCAGCACGTCTACGCGGCAACCGATTTTTTTAAAATTACAAACCTGAAAAAGAAATACGAAAAAGGTAAAAAAAGCAGAGCACCACAGTGCAAGCGAACTGAGTAAGATGCTCTATCCGTTTTCTCTGTACCAGTTTCTTCCACTGCTACGATACTTGACAGTTCTAATACAAATCGAGGCAACTCTACTCTCAGAGTATTCAGGAATACTACCAATAAATAAGAATTTTCCATGTTAAGAAAGTAAGCTCTTAGTACAGAATTTCTCGCTCCTACGAACTTCGCTGAAATGTTTAAGTCATCTCACATAGTAAAGGAACACTGGTCTGCGAAAGATGTTTAGCAAGGACTTCTTCTGCCAATTTATTCGGTCGCCTCAAGTAAGCCGCGTGTAGAATTTGCCCCTTAATGGCAGCGTCCACCATTCCAGTGTATGTTTAGCCCGCGCCAATAATGATGAAGCTTTTTAAACGATTTTGATTATCTTTTTGTGGAAAGCGTAATAAAGCTTGGAACTTAGCCAGTTGAACCTTCAAGTAGGATAAGATAAGTAAGGACAACAAATGATGAAATTTTGGCTGGGTACTGCCTCCAAATTACATGGTTATTATGTCCCTGGACACCATAGTCCTACAAAGTTGGACATGGGCAAAAATATTTGCCAAAGTAGTTGCTTAAACCTCTAAAGCTGCCAGCATTAGCTAGCGGGAGATTGGATTTTGCACAACCTGCTCGAAGGAATCAACAATTTAACAAAAACTTTTATGCGTTTCTACAAGCGGCATACTCTGCACACTTTTAATTTCCAAATTACTTCGGTTTTTGAAAATCTGTTGCAGCTTTCGCCTAGGCTATCGAACTTTTACTTGAAGCCCTCCAAAAATTTCAGAAGATGACGATCGCCTTATCTTGCAATTCTTATCTAAGTAAAATTATTGAGAAGCCTCAACGCTTGCACAGCAAGTCTTCGAGCGATCTATGAAACTGTGCGATCCGCCGACAGTTTTGAAAAAAAAACAGAAAAAGAATCAAGGAAATAATAGAACTTGCTTATCAAACCAGTGTGGATATCCTTTTCTAGAAGCACTTACAGAGATCCTTCCAATTAAGTCCTCGAACAAAGTTCACTGCACCAAACGCATCTCTAAAATTAAAAAAAATGGAATTAGTATCTAAAATCCGGGTCAGTGTCTACTCACAGGTATCATACTCTATTCATCTAATTGATAGAGGACAAATTTCGCCCACTGGAAATTATAATAGTAAAATTTACCCGCTGCGTGATATAATTTTATGGTCGCCGTGCTCATACGGAGTAAATACGTAATCCTCCATATGACAGTCATATTTCTAAAAATAATTCCTTTGAGTCCATTAACTGAGAAATTTTTGCACATGGCTTTGTAAATAGTTGTGAGACCTTCTAAGTTCATTACTATAGAGCTGATATTCTAAAAATGCATTCTTGGACGTCAGACAGCAAATTCAACAAAATGTTATACAGTAGCTGGAAAACAACGTCCAGTTCTTTGGCTAAGTCATTCCTTAAAGTTTAGGAAAACGCTAGCGGAAATTTTGATTTCGATGGTAGACTATATCCAGCTGAAGCAACTTCTGCATTTTCTCAAGTAGAGATTACGATTTTTAATGCAGACGGCCATGCTTCGTGAACAATTTCGGGAAAATTTTGATTTTAAAGAAACGGGTGCTAAATATCCACGTATTAGGGTATGATTCATCGGTATTCATCAATTATGATTCCAGTTTCTATGAGCAAGCCAGGTCGGTTGTCGCTCACGCTTAGTACGAAAACTAAAGGTTCCTTTCGAGTGTATACTCAATTCAAATTCCTTAGCCTGTTGAAGGGCGCTTTTCGAGGCAGAACGAAGTTGGAGGTACATAAATACGTGCAGAAATATGCTGGCACTAAAGGCGGCACCCATGAAAATATGAGTTTCAAGTTTCTTATGGAATCTGAGCAATCGTCACAGGAATGACTCTGCACCAAAGCAAGAGCACGCGAGGGACATTAGTCACCGAGAGGAGGCTAGAAATGCGGCTCAAAGTTATTTTTTCGTGAGTGGTGCATTTGAATAGCAGCTTCAAAGACCGAAAAGAAGATACTCGAAAGACTGGATTAAATTTGATATCGAAGGTTTCGATCTAGAACGGCAGCTTCTTCAGTAAGATAGAAAAAGTGCTAAGTTTCTGCAGGCTCATAAGGATAGGCCATCTGCCCATGAGCCAACCTCGACGCAGGCGAGCGTGATAGGAAGGCAGTATTTCTATGCTGGAGACGCAGAGAGGGCAGGGTTAGAGAGATCACTGGATTTGGAGAGACGCCACACCTGCAACGCGGTCGGCTCGAAGACATGTATTTTTCACGTTGACCATAAGTATCCAAATAAGGATTGCTAGTATGTGTGTAGACTTATTTGAAATCAAACGGATTTGAACTGACGTAAGAACTTCATACAATTCTGGTAATAAAATGTCTTATCCACTTACGTATTGAAGTCGAATTCATAATCTCGTTGATAGGTGGGCACTTCTGGTCATACTGACCAAGGACGAAGAAGCTTGCAGAAATCTGAAAGTATTGTAGGTGCTTTATTTCCGCACAAAAATATCTCTTTTTTTATATTAATTAGGCATAAGTTGATTCTCTTTGAAGTGCGCAGTCTGCGACCGACTGCTGCTGATCTTACTTTCAGAATAACCTTTTGAACTGGTGTAGCCTACCCAAAATCAGTAAGAAAGCAACGTTAAAGAATCACGGTGCCACCCACAGGAAGCTTCCCTCAAGTAGCGATTGTGTTCCAGTCGTAAAGAACATATGCATGGGAAAATATTTGTGATAATTTTCCTTCTGTCTCCAAAAAAGTCAGTGAATACTCGAAACATCTTCTTCCATTCTTCTGCCATCTTCCATTCCACTGCTTTCAGATCACCTGTAATCGGCTGGCACATATCCTACCATTTTTTCACTAATACACGTAGTTTGAAAACAATGAAGAATTCCCTCAGAGAGCAAGAAAACGACTACGTATCCATCTCAGCCCATAAAGTCCTAATTTCTTTGTACAGCGCCTAGTCACTAAGGTTTGGCTTGGAAAGTACAGCCTCAAAACTCGTATACGGAATTGGATCGCTGAGCTGTAGTTTTTTCTGTAAATAGAGCGGCACATCGTGCAGCTTTTCCGTAGCCAGAAGATCAGTTCTGGTTAAGTGGTAGGAGGATTCTCGAAGGCAACTGTTTCGACGAGCTTTGAAGAGCTGATTCCAAGGATGAACTGTAATACTAGTATAATCAATCTACAGTTCTTTTTGGCTAACCTTCGCTTAGAGTGAGCAGATCTAAATGAGTGCACATTCAGCAACGGCACTGCGAGAGGTCTTATTCTATGCGAATAGATTTGGAGAGAGTGGAGTATTTGTCATAGAAGGTGTGGACTTCAGCAAAACATTTCGCTGCAATGCAAAGCTGGTAGCCATTACAGTGCTGACCGAATCGAAAACTATTCGAAAAAAATTATTCGAATAGTAGTAAAAATTTTCATTTGAATATCCAAATATACGCGGAAGTAAAAAAAAATGACCTATTCGACTAGTCGAACATTCGATTACTCTAGACCTAGGTTCTATTTTTTATTTGCCTATTTTAGGTCGAACATAGCCGTGTGCGCCGCGGAACATATGACAATGAGCAGCATATTTTTTGAATACTGTACCGGTATGCACATAAACAGATTCTGCCCGTGGCCCCTTTGTCCAAGACAAAAATAGGAGAGCACAAAATTTACAGTTCCCCAAGAAAATGCCGAAACATGTTTGTTCAAGCTGGGAAAACGGACGAGATGTCCGTCACTCGCATACTTTGCAAATCTTGGGACAATCTACCATAGGCAAATAGATTTCTTACTGTCTTCTGCAGAGCGGGCCAAGTGCAGCTCGCATCTGTTGTTTCCCTAGGCGACTAAGTGTGTAAATTTGCCTTGGCACGTTTATAGTCATTTCGATCGCCGGCATCAAAATTCCCAGTAAGCATTTGCGCCCGGATAATTAATGATGGTTGCTTATATATTTATTTCTCCGTAGAAGTCACTTTGTGAAGTATCCGCTTCTTGGTGCTCAGCCTTTCGTCCATTGTCCTAACTTGGACACACACTTGTTAGACATTTCCTCGGTTAGTTGTGTATTTTATGCTCTATTATGTTGGCCTCGGACAAGTCTTGAAATGAAACAACAGGAGAGAATGTTTTTTAGCCGTGGAGTAGAACGAAATTGGCGCCCTAGGCGAAATAAACAACAAAAATCTGTTGATATACTAGAAACTGCAGGAGAAATTCGACCATTTCTAAGCCACAGTAAATAGAAACACTGCAGCAACGACAAAAACACTTCAAAAAGGCATGACAATCGCGCAAGAAGATATAAAAGATGAGAAATGTGCTCGAAAAGCTCACCTTTTCTCATGATACACTCTTCCTAGGTTGCATGCGGGGTCAAACTTCACATTGCTTCCGATTTCTCTGCGTGCTAGGGCGCAGTGCTTGCGTAAGCGGAGTGCGGGCTGGCTTCTCTTCAGCTCCACACGAGCGAACTCACACTTTGATGGGTGATCCATCGGGGTATTCCTCGTTCCCACAAGTGAAATTCGCACGCGTGAGTTCACCCAGCCAGGTTTCCCTCATCTCCTATGTGAACCGTGCATGCGGCCCTAACACTACCAGGCGCCCTATATATAAATCTGACATAGCCAGAGAATATGAGCAGCAACAACTCAGAGAATGTATGCGGCAACACGATCTCACTGCTTCATTCTCCTCTGGAACATGATTCATATGATTTCCTCCGAAGACTGTCGTCAATACTCCTCCGCTTTTTGACCTGCGTTCTCTTCATCACCTTCGGTGGGTTCAAATCGAACTGTACGAGAGGGATTTAGAACCTTGTTCAAGACTGTTTTGAGTGTGGTATGTGCCCGAAGCTGTAAACTTTCTTCTAGCTCTAAAATGCTCAATATGGCTTCAGAGGGCAGCAAGCTTACGAGGGAGGGATTATTAATCGAGTCCGGAGATAGCTGTGCGTTACGCTTTGCTATGTGGGGCTTGCGATTCCGTCACCAAATATGCCATTCTTATTCGACTGTATATTCTACGAGAAGTTACACAAGTTTATTTTCCTTATTAAGCTCTGCTTGACAAAAACGATGTGATGCAGCGCAATCTAATAAATTTTGAGTACAAACACTGAATTAAAAAATGCTCGTGGTAGTCTACAAAAATATTAATCTACAGCTACAAAGCGATGCTAGATATCCAGCAACTGTACGAGTAACGCAAAAACTCGTTGGCTACCTCCATGTCATTCCCAGTTTTAAAGCTCACTTCCTCAAAAATAGGAGGGAGAAAAAGATGTAGCGATCAGATAGAGTGGGTCTTCCTTTGTTAATCCGTTTACTTTTGTTTTGTTAGTTCTAGCACCCAAGAAGTTTTTCCAAGTTCAAGAAGCACTTTTTTGTCCAGAATTGTCGATGTTATGGGACGTCGAAGATGTTCAATACCGGCAGTACTTTTGGGTCAGAAGACAAAGAAGACGCAAAAAACGGCTCCATTATTTCGAAAGAAAACCCACAAGAGTCATACATTTTTGGAATCGGCAGTGGATAATCTACCGATATAGGTGATCGTCGCTACTCGGTACCTAGGTACACTCTGCTGTCCGGAGCGTTGCCGATTTCTTCGCATCACAAAACATGCTAGCAAATCATTCAGCTAATTTTCTAAGAGAGCAATGGTATTTGGGGAAAAATTTGTAGCAGTCTATTTTCCCATCCAGTATATGTTTAGAAGACGAAAGTTGTCCGTTACTTTGTTTTCAATAATAGGTGTTTTAGTGGTGTTGCATACTTTTTGATTGTTCCATATTTAATGGAAGTTTAGCGTATGCATTCAATTTTGTGCAGACGAAATCAGACTTGAAGAGATGGATGATGTATCGGAAGATTCCTCATGCTCATAAGTACAATTCGCACACGTGAGTTCACCCAATTAATTTCCCCCAATCCTCGGTATGAATCATGCATACGGTTCACGGACAGCATCGGTGCCACTACGCGAGTACTCCATCAATACATATTGTGCTGAACAAATGCAATGACGGCTACGTAAGTTTATGTTTAAAAACAACCGTAAAATTTCCTTCCACTGTTTCCTAAAAGCAGTGAAAAAGGTTAAGATTTTCTGGCCGCAATAACAAACGGGAACCGTGTCAAATGAACTGGACCACTTGTGTGGAATCATCGAACCACTCTGACCATTCTCTTACTAGGTAGTTACGAGGTCATGAATAACCAACTGCAACTCTCCTTCCTTCGTCAGATTGATTGTAGATTATCGACTTAGACTCCATTGTCGAAAAAAAAAACAATCTTATGCGCCAATTATGCACTATAAGCATGGCGGCGCCGCTATCTGAGAGCGGGACGTATTTGGTTTCCGTTGAGTTTCACATGCTGCATCTACGTTGTGATTTAGGGAGAGGCCCAAAGATAATTCGCCGCGTTACTCTGTGAAAGATGACCGTATGTTACGGCTGATGCCGTAAGGTGTGACCAGTCCCTTAGACTTCGGCTGACAAACTATTTTCCAGCCTTGTGCGATATATGTGGAGTTCGCAAATTTTCGCCCAGATATGGGGATGGAGGAAGGGCAGATGTCGCCTTGGGGATTTCGAGTGGCCGCTGTGAATTTTCTTTGCTTCAGTTTTCTTTGTACTGGAAAATAGCCGAGAGAATGAAGGGCCGTATTAAAGAATCCCTTACAATGAAGAATCTAAACGCTTAGTTTTCTAGATGTTTTGCATTTTTAAAAATTTTACGTAACACAAAAGGTGACTCTTACATTTTAGAACACAGTAAAGATAAGATGTAGGATGAGGACTACACAAGCTTGTTCTATGAATGAGAAGGATACTTCACTTCAAATATGAGCGGCAAAAGTGTCAAGACTTAGTGATAGAGAGTGAATTTTTGTTTAGCCAGTGCACAAGGTTTTTAGAAGCAAGTCCTTTATTGGCTTACGTTTCGGCTACTCGCCTTCTTCAGGGCCTGTAACAAACAGTCAATTCGTATTCTTTAGCCAACGTCTTTGCTACTAAACAAATGAAACTGCGCAAAAGCTCGGGTGGTCACTGACTCCATTATGCGGCCCTTTCACGTACCTTCCGCGAGCCTAGTGTACGGCTGTTGAGCCCGAGCGCTTTTCGACTGGTTAGGAAGTAAACTGAGAAAGCCCGTTGTTGTTTGGCTAGAATATATCGTTAAGATATGGCTCGAGTTCCCGTGTGGTAGTAACGCATTCATCTTTTCGGTTCATTTTTGGGTTTCGAGCGCGTATCCAAAATGCTTCTAATGTCTTGCGGGCTAGTGTTCTTGTTTCGTATGCGAGGATTTTAACGGCTACTTCAAAATTCGCTCCAGCGTGGCTTTTAACTCTATGAGCACCCAGAGGTGTAGAAGAACGCGACTTCTCTTTGCCTACTAAATGCTCTTTTATCAGACTTATCAAGACTTATCTGCCAGTTCAACATTTTATCTGACGCTGTATTAAAGAAAAGAAAGATGTTGGTAACAGTTATCTATTTCATGTCTTTTCACTTCTTTGGACAAAGTAGAGCACTTCCTCCCTCACTGTACAGCAACACAGCCGATACCATATTTGCGCCATCCTCCTTGGTAAGCCTTCATCAGATCTACGCGACAACCGATTCCACTATAATGGCAAACCTGAAAAATTTAATTTAGTAACTATGAATATGAAAATTTTAAAAAGATAAATAAAGCAGAGCATCACTGCAAGTGATAATCGATTGACCAAGATGTTCTATCCGTTTTCTCTCTACCAATTTCTTTCACTACTACGATACTCGACAGTTCTACCATAAAACAAAGCAACTTTATTCTCAGAGGTATTCAGGTATACCACCAATAAATAAGCATCTTCCATGTCAAGAAAGTAATCTCTTAGTATAGAAGCACTTACGAACTTCGCTGAAATGTTTAAATCATCAAGAGAGTCTTAGGTAGTAAAGGAACACCGGTCGATGGAATAGGTTCAACAGGGATATCTTTTGCCAATTTATTTGATCGCCTCAAGTAGTCGCGAGAGAATTTGCTCCTTAATGCCAGTGTACCACCAAAATTTGGTTGTTGAGTTTTTCTGATAGGACTCTCAGTAAGGAGCTGCTTTACAACCGCACCATAGTAGGAACCCCCAAAACTCACTCATTTTGAAAAAAAAAGAGCTTTATCAAATATGAAATCCCTGCTAATAAAAGTCACAGTGCAACAAGGAACAAACTCAAAACAGGCTCTCAACGAAGGTAATAGGGTTACAGCTTTACCCATGTCGTCTGCTTATTCTGAAAGACATATTCGTGCGAGAGGAATAATCTAACATTAATTCTTAGGACACTTACTGGCTGTGTACTTTCACGTGTCGGTGCTTTTATTAGCAGGGATTCAATTTTTGATAAGGCTTTTTCTCCAAAATGAACAGGTTTTGGGGATTGCTACTGTGGTATGGTTATAGTGGAAGCCTTCTCCGATAGTCCTACTAGAAAAGCTCATCGACCAAATTTTTGTGGTACACTATCTTTAACGACACCGCCATTCCAGTACGTAGAATTCCTGTCCACATCAATAAGGGCGTAGCTTTTTAAAATATTTTCATGACGTTTTTGTAGAAAGCGCAGTATATGTTGAAACTCTGCTAGTTGAACCTATCAGGTAGGGTAAGATTTGTAAGGAAAGGAGGTGGTAAAATGTTTGCTTGAGTGCTGCCTTCAAATTGCATGTTTGTGATGAGCATGGCCATGGCCCTACATGGCCCTACAAAGTTGAAAAAGGCAAAAATAGGTGCCAAAATAGTTGCTTAGACCTGTAAAGCTGTCAGCGTTAGCTAGTAGGAGATTAAATTTCGCACAGTCTGTTTGAAGCAGCCAAAAAATTTGACAAGACCTGTTGGCGGCATACTCCGCATACTTTTAGTTCCCAAACTACTTCGGTTTTTGAAAATCTGTTGCAACTCTCGCGCAGACTATCAAAATTACACTTGGAGCTCTCAAAAATCTTTTAGAAGTTGACGATCGTTAGCTAATCGCGTTATCTACTCGTCTTGCAATTCTAGTCCCAGTAAAATTATTGAGAAGCCTCAGCGCTTGCACAGCAAGTGTTTCGATCGATTTATGAAACTGTGCGATCTCTCGACAGTTTTGAAAAAAAAAAACAAGAAGAATCAAGGAAGTAATAGAACTTGCTCTTCAAACCAGTGTGGATATCCTTTTCTAGTAGTACTTACGTCTTTCAAGAAATTCTTCCAATCGAGTAATTGAATAAAGAGCGTTACACCATACGAATTTCTAAAATAAAAAATATGGAATTAGTATCTAAAATCCATATCAGCGTCTACGAACAGTTACCGTACTATATTTATCTAATTGCTAAAGAGCAAATTTCATCTTCTAGAAATTAGAAGAGTAAAATTTACCTGTCGTATAATATAGTTCTATGGATGCCCGGAAAATCTGAAGCATTAACGTGTCGTTCCAGTTGGCATTTATATTTCTAAAATTTTTTTTAAGTCCATAAACTGAGAAAATTTTGTCGCCTTGCACTGAGAAACTTTAGTTTTATAAATAGCTGTGAAACATTTTAACTTCATTATTGTGGTGCTGATATTTTAAAAATTCCTTCTAGGAAGTCAAGCAGCAAATTCGACAAAATCTTGTACAATAGCTTAAAAATAACGTTCAGTTCTTCGGTTACGTCATTCCTTAAACTGTAGAAAAACGTTAGGGGAAATTTTGATTTCGATGGTAGCGTATGTCCAGCTGAAGAAGGACTTTAAACCTTTAGCAGCTAACACCTGTACTATCTCAAGAAAAGTTTCCGATTTTTCAATGCACTCTGCCATGCGTCACGGAACAAGTTCGGAAAAATGTTTCTAAAAGAACATAAATCCATAGATTAGGGTATGATTCATCGGCAAAATATCTGTGGGTGAGATGAATCGGTTGTCGCTCATGCTCAGCCCGGAAATTAAAGGTGCACTATGAGGATGTACCCCTTGTCTCGATTCAAATTTCTTGACGTGTTGTCGGGTGCTTTTCGAGACAGAACGAAGTTGGAAATACAAAAATGTTTGCTGAAATATGCTGTCGTTAAAGGTGGCACGAAAGTACGAGTTTTAAGTTTCTTATGGGCTCTGAACAACCGCCGAGAAATAACCCAGAACTAAAGGAAAATGGCGTGGAGGATATTATTCACCGAGAGGAGGCTAGAAATGTTGCTCAAAAACATTTTTTTTCGTGAGTGGAGCATTTGAATGGGAGCTTTAAATGCCGAAAAAAAAGCCGAAGGACTTGATTAAACGTGGTATCGAAGGTAATCGACTTAAGGCAGTAGAGCCTCTTTAGTAATATGGAAGAAATGCCGAATTTCCGTACGGCTCATGAGGGCAGGCCGCCTAAGTATCTAAGTAAGAATTCTTACAAAATATACGTCTAAAGTTATTTAAAAGCAAACGGGATTTGAACTGACGTACCAACTTCGGGCAAGTCGCGTTAACGAAAGCTTCCACCCACAAGCGGACTGAAGGTATCGTAAGAGGACTGACGGTCGGACATTCGTAATTTTCGTTCTGACCGAGCACGAAGAAGCTTGCAGAAATCTGAAAGTATTGTATCTGCTTGCTGTATTTTTCCTTAGTACAAAAGACAAAAGATGGTTTAGTTTTTTTCCTTTTTGAGGCTTTCTGAAGCTCTGAAGCTTTTTGAACTAGTATAGCCTTCCTAAGATCAGCATGTAAGCGACGTTAAAGGCACCACGGCACACCCGCGGTAAATTCCTCTTAAGTTGCAACTGTGTCCCAGTCTTAAAGAACATATGCATAGGAAAATATCTGTGATAATTCTTCTTCTCTCCTTAATAGCCAATGAATACTCGAAGTGCATCATCTTCCATTCCAGTTCCTGCATATCCTATCGTTCTTAAAATAATTTACGTAGTTTGAAAGCAGTGAAGAATTCCGTCAAAGAGTAAAAAAAGGACTACGCGCTTATCTCAGCCCCCAAAGTTCTAATCTTTTTTTGTGCAGAACCTAGTCACTAACGCTACATACAGTAGCGACCGGAACTATTTGAACACCCCATTTTTGGGTTTACGATTAATTTTTTATTTTCCGCGTCAGAGGCAAGCAAACATGATGAATCTTATGCATTTCTAGGCTGACTAAACGACGTGTTTTAAAAGCACCATAGACTTGCCGAAGAGCGTCTGTGAGGAAAGTTATGCCCCTCAAGACCGAATTTGCCCACTTTTTCAAAAAAAATTCTGTCTCGTTATTGAACAAGATACCAGGGCTACTTCAAGTCTGATTCACTGTCTGGAACCTGCAAAGAATCTAGCATAAATTTTGCTCTTCGTAGTCGTCCTCTGCAGATGACATCTGCATCAAAATGTGCGGACTCCAAAATCGGAAAAAATTCGTTTCAGATATTTTAGAGAATAAGAACCCCAGTCACGTGCTCATATTTTTCCCTTTATGATTCTTAATGAAGCTATTCAGGCTTCGTTTGGAGTCTGCAAAACTGCTCTCTTGTTCGAATAGGAAAATGAAGAAATTTCGGG
>KN549257.1:267947-280892 GCA_000797555.1 Oesophagostomum dentatum | reverse complement strand
CGAGCATTCGTTCCCTTGAATCTCGAAAAATTTCATACAGAAAGAATAACCGTATTTCTCACTGTCTGCTAATCTACGACGTCCGACATGTAGTACTTCTTAAAGGCAGCATTCGGCCCCAAAAAAGTTATCGAACTATTACGGTAGAGATGCTGGGAACAGGCTGCTCTACATCCGTACCATACTTTGAACATCTCCTCTCCTGATGGTTGAGCATCACGCGGTGAACCACCTTTCATTATAAAAAGGTTCAAAACCAGGATACAATTAGCAGATATGGTCAAGACGATCAAACTATCCTTTTTTGACTCTACACTTTACTGGTGTGTCATCCCTTTACCGACATTGATTTTCTTTTCTTCACTATTGACCCATATCAAAGCAGGTTCATCCTCACGTAAACTAGCAAAGGCAAAACAAAATGCTACAGCGTGGACACGATCCACTACCTACTGGCGTACAGGTCCAGCGCCCTGCCAACTCGGCCGCCACAGCAGCGTGCAATAGATCGATTATCAGGCGGCGGCGCCACCCAGCTTTTCTGCAGCCGTAACTCCCGTCAAACGTTAACTAGTATCTTGGCCGGCGAGACTATGTTCAGGGGCCGAGCCGGAGGGATTAATGTGGGTCTCGCCACGATTTGTTCCACCGGGTTGAAAAAGTTGCATGTTGAGAGAACGAACACTGAAGCAAGTAATCAGCTCGGCACTAATATTAGGTTGACAAGAAAGTTTCTGTGAACTTTCAAAAATTTCATAATTTATCAACAAACAAATGGTATAATCAAGCACATGTTCCTTTAATATCGATCACTGTGTGCCAACGTTCCGGTAACTTGTAGATGCCTTCTTTCCAAAATGTGGAGCATCGCGAGCTAAAGTATATCGTCAATGAATTTTCGGCGTCATCTCGTCACGACTTTTGAAGATTTTTCCTTCTAGATAACGAGCTAGATCCGAAAAAGGCAGTTGTCTGACAGCGCGAGATCTGGGCGGAAGGATGGTCCATCCGAATTTGCAGTGTTCCGATTTCATCTTGCGTGCAATATGGGATATTGCGTTAACATGCTGGAGGTAGATTTTGCGTACAGAGCCTCCAGAGTCGTCGACTTTTGCTTTCAAAGGAGTCGCTGCACGTAGAGGTTCGCCGTGATGGTAGCTCCATCATCGAGTAGTTGCCAACGGGCAACTCCATGAATGAAATTCAGCTTTCCTCTCCTGTGATAAGATGGTTCAACCAGTTCGTATTCTTATGCAGAGTAAGAAGAGTAGTGCAGGCATCAATGCAACGGTCGCAGTCAAGCTGTCGCAGGCAATGAGATGCAAGCTTCTTCACCAAACCACGACTTTTCAGGCCGGTTTCGACATCGGTGTGAGTTGTGCCCAAAGTGACAGCCAAGGACCTCGTACCTTGAAATGGATCTTGGTCCACAGTTTGCTTTAAAAATTCCAAATCCATCTTCATAAGTCCGACCTCTCTTCTTATTCGAGGCTACATTCTCCTTTCTTGAAGCGAGAATACCATATCTCAGTGGTGTTATGGTGCGGCGCGTTGTCCTTGTACACATGCTTCATTCGCCTTTTGGTTTCCTTTATACAGCATCCAGAATTGAAGAAGAATAAAATTACATGACGGATGTATTTTCGGACGGGTACGAATGCGACCACCATATTCGTTATACAACACTTTTGAGGGCGAACAGCCGTAAATATCAGAAAGGCAATGACATTGCCTAGCAGTGCTACGGAGCGCATATTATCCACTCATCGGTGGAGCTAGTAAGGGGATGTCGAAAAGTTCACAGAAACTTTCTTGCCGACCTAATATGTGAATCAGGCAATGGAGAAGAGGGCCATCTTATAGAGCGTATACACTATCCTTCATGGAAAGTAACATATGCAATCTATAACAATCTAAACTTGCTTGGACACAGTGTTCTCCCTTATCTCTGAAAATCTCATTTCCTTTTTGATGCAGCACTCCTGAAGCACAATACTAGGACGTGGCCAATGCAACGCGTCAGTAGTCGTTTTGCTCCATCTTTCGAAAAGGGGATGCTTTGGGGCACCTACAGATCAACACGCTTTCGGTTCGATGCCGTTCTTGTCGTGGACGATAGAGCAAAAACGTAGCCTTACTCAGAAGTTTTTTTCCAGCTTGACTTTCATCTGAAGTTGTTTGATTGCTTCAAACAACTTACATATAAAGTCGCAACTTACTTGCAGAGCGTGAACTATTATCTCGCTTCACAGCTTGGACAGAAGCTAGGATGCAACTTGCACAAACATGCATCTATGCACTTTTTCAGATAGTTGCGGTGTAAGTAGGACCTAGTTTCACGCGGAATTCACGTGAGTGCAATGGTGCGTTGCTACTTGCATAGTTGCAAAACACGCACCGTCCAACGCTGGGACCAGTATCGGGTGCCAAACGGTTGTGCAACCCTGGTGTGATACGTCCTACTGGCACTGAAACAACAGCAGAGAATCAGCTCTTTATTCCACTATTTGTAGAATGTACCACAGCAGGCATGCTGTTGCAGAACAGTCTGGCACCCCATACTGGTCCCAGCGGTGGACGGTGAAAAAGATTGAAATCTGCACAATTCCCAAGAGTTTATTGAAAAACACTAGTCGAACAAAGATATTGCATAAACAGTAAAACAAATGAAACAAATGGAAGACACTGATGATAAAAAAATGAGGCAGTACCTAAGTCTTCCATACATAAGAAACACTGCAGTGGGTAGTTTCTGTAGCCGTACATGGAGGAACCTAAATGTAGAGTTGTAGATAAAATCGTAGAAAGGGCAAGTTACTTCAAAAGAGAGAGCATTTCTGGTTTCAAAGTAGAAGCCTATTTTGAGTTGCTGTAGGATCACTTCGATTCGGTCGCTCTGCTGCTCATCGTGCAGACACGGAACTATCACATCGAAAAACAACAGAAAACGACAAACTCATTAGAGAAAGGAGGGAAAAGAATCCGAGAGAAAACAATGAACATCCAAGTTTATCAGTAAAAAGAAACCTACTTTTCGACTGGCGTGAATCATCTCCTGACAATGCCCTCTCAAAGACGAAGCTTCAAGACGTCTGACACGTGAAGGAACCTAAACGAAGTGAAGCAGTAAATGAAGCTTAACACCGTCGCTAACGGAGGGGATGAAAACTGAAGAGAAATGAAAAAAAAAACCAAAACCATACGAGGAGCCGCGCTCGTATAGATCCGAAATATGCCTTCGAGTCCGCTTCCCCATCTGAAAATTTTCAGCAGGTGAGAAACCTTTGGAATCATCTGTGGCAAGGAGTATCACGAAAGAGATGCTACTGAACCTGGACCTAAGGTGCATAGACATCAATACATTGTGTGTCACTTGTAAAGCGTTCGCAAATAGTGGTACTTCTTCATTTCCAAGTATGTGCAAGTTGTAGATATGCCAGAAGGCATGCATGTAAGTTATTTGGAGTCAAATAATGTTGTGATCTCATTGAACACTTCAGAAAGTTCGCTTACTTGTTGCACAGCAGGGTAATGAATATGGGTGAGATGAGGCATGTTGCACAGCAGGGTGAATTTACCCATTTCTCAGAACTCCGATTTTTCTCGAAAATTTTATAAATCTCGTAGGTGAATGTACGTAATGAATGTGCAGGGCCTACCCATTCTCCCAAAGGTCAAAATTTTCTGATTCTTTCGGAAGAATGCTTTTATTTTGTGTTTGTATGTGAGTGTTGCGTGTAGCATCGGTAGAGTTCATTTTAAAGTACTGCTAGCAGAAGTAACAATAAGTTCTCCAACGATTGCATAGGATGCGAAGGCACAGGTGTGAAGCATGCGTACGCCTACAAGCGTTTACGTGGTTCGTGTGGGGTGTTCGTGTGGTCGTGCAGCATGCTCACATACTGCTCCAGCGGGGCTGCAAAAGAGGATTACGCTCGAGCATTCCCCAAAGGCTGTGGATGTGGCCTATGTTCTCCCGGGCGGTTCTGCCCATGGTTTCCTTCCGATCCAGCGGTCTTCAAAAATTGTGGATGAGGTTTAGGTTCGCCCGAGCGGCCCTACTCATTTCCCACTTCCAACCGAGCGGGTCTCAAAAAGATGCTTTCGCCTGAGGGGCTCAGCAACAGTTTCTGTCTACATTTTGTTGGTAAGTTTTTGCTTCGCTTTGAAAGGGTTAAAATTCGTTGCTGAGGGGCAGTTCTGAATATAATTTGGGCGATTTTTTTGCTAAAAACAAAATTACATCCTTGGTCGCTTTCACAAAATGCAGGAGCCCAGGTCTCCTAAGATGAAACCCTCGTTTTTGAAAATTATTATTATAATTTAATAAGACGCTGTTAGTGGGCTGATTGGGCTCATCGCAATTCTACGAATTCATATTGTTGCTTATTGGGTAGTGCTTGCAGCAGAATTGGTCAAAAGCTCATATAGTGATGGTGATACTCCCTTTAATATATATGTATAGCTACTTCTGTGCCTTCGAGATTTTGGCGGTGAAGCTTTATTTTTGGCCTGACATTTCGACCTTTTCGTCGTCTTCAGAGGTGTGAAGTTTTAAGGGATTAGAGTTTGAACCTCTACCTCACCAAAAGCCACACAAGTTTTGGCCAGTGTTTTGATTCGTCCCAAATTTAACGCAAAGGAATTTTCTGTACGAAAAACGAACTTGCCCTAGCTCCACCGCTTTCGCGCCAGTTTACGCTAACTGGGTTGTGATGTTACGTTGTGCGATTGAGAATTACTGAACCTTATTCGACAGTAATCGCAGGATCTTATATAGACAACGCTGTAGCTTATTCTTTTTGATTTTTGACACACTTACTGAGATAATGTGGACAACTCAAAGGCATCGATGTCGGTGGAGAAAATTTTTAAAGGTCTAAGCTTGGAGAGAGATGGGTTTTTACTCAGTTACACAGCCGCTTACGGCTTTAGGTGAGGGAACATAGGAAGGCGAAATAAGGGTCACTAATATAAAGAGTTTGCGTTGTATTCTTCCAACATATCCAATTAGGAGCGCATTTGCACGTGTAGTTTTGCAATGTTGAACGGTCATGTAGCGCAAAGACGGGTGAGTCTGAGGAAATGCCGAAGGGATCTCTCCAGGGTTACAATATTCTGCTGACTGGACTGCTGAATGAATATGGAAATCCAGCATCTTCCCGTTGTAAGATGGAATTGGCAACAAGAAGATTCTACAATTATCCACTAAGCCTCGGCAAAGAGTAGGGCTTTTCCGTCCTTTTGCCATAGTTTTTCTTCAAATAGAGAATTACTTCAGTATACGTCTCTAAAATCAGGCCTTTTGATTTATCGAGTATACTCAGTGCAGTTTGTTGAAGTCATGAAGCCGCTAAACATCAAGCGTAATTAGTGCATTGCCCAAGGATATTCCTGGTGGCCAAGACCTCCGAGATGGCTATGGGCTTTGCTGTTTGCCTGCATGGAGAATAAAAAATGCAAACTGGTTGCAATGCAACATTAGGAGTCTTTACATCATTCGATAGACGGTGAGACTACGAGTTCGAAACATGCGCCTACGCTCAATTTATTTTACCTGGTCAAAAGTTGTATTGAAGGACAGAAAATCCGTGCTTCTGCAGTATGCGCGACATTTTGCCGAGGCTTAGCAAGGTAACTGTACCTTAATCTCTTCCGTTCGTCAGCCCCGTTCCAGACACCAACATCCAACATGGCGAAGTACCACCAAAAATATTCTCTGCTGAAGTATGCGCCGTAATCGACACCATGAGGGCGGGCACAGGCCCAGGATCTTACCAAATCTCGGTCTGTCTTCTAGCCACATCGCCTCCACGAAATTCTAGTGGCACAAATGCCATTATACTTGTAGTACGAAAGGATTCCGGACCGGTGGAGGACCTCACCTCACGTACCATCATTCTGTACAAGAAGAGCGATCGTGAAGGTATTCGAAACTACCGTCCGATGTGCATGCTGAGCATACTGTACATGCTGTTCATGAAGATCATACTCGGTCGCATATCAAGAACACTGGATGGCCCAACCTCAAGAGCGAGCTGACAAGCAGATTTTTTAGAAGGATGTTATCCCTCGCAAAAGAGTCGTCTTTGAACCCAGCTGGACCATGAGAAACTACAAAAATCTCAGAAGTGTTTAAACTTAGGAACGCACTGTAAGTGTTTTAGTTCAGCGGTGTGGCTTACTTTTTGAACAAGGGAAACCGAAAAGGGCAAGGAAGACCAAATGGAACAGGGCAAGGGAGGAATACACCATCTGAGGCGTTTTGAAGTGGGTTTTCGGTTCCTGACGGCGAGGAAACTCCACGCGAGCTCCATAAATTCACTTCATTTATTCACTCAGAAGGACAGTTCAAAGAGGTTCCTAGACATGAAATAATGTGACTAGTTTAAAAGATTGGTAAATAGGTAACCTTCCTCTAAATAACGAAGGAAGGGATTGTGCCTTAAGGGTGCAGCAGGTGCTGATCCCCTCTCCCCCCATTACTGGAAAAAACCGCGATAATCTCCCAGGACGGCTTCTATGCAGGCCTACCGCCGCTCTCTTGTGCATAAAAGCGCGAAGTATTGCTGGCCCCGCTGCGACTCAGCTACTAGCAAAATGGCAGCTTATGCAGGCAAACTGTATGCTGGAAGAAACTTCATACCAGGAAATTTCTCACTGCTTCCAATCATCATTCATTTCGTTTAAGCTAGCGGCTACGGAAAAGTGACTTTCTAGTTTTTTTTTTTTTTTTTTACAAAATCTGAATCTTCGCCACAGAATAGCCCATAGAAAAGTAAGAGCCCGCGGAAACCAATAATCGACAAGATAGCTAAAAATGTGACCGTACACGATGACAAGCTTTGGAGAGAGAGTAGACGAGTTAGCTTCACAGCGCACGGTCTTCATTCACGTTTTAGTCAAATCCCGAATTTTTAGCTGCCTTTTTTCCGCTTGATTTTTCAAAGAAGATTTTTCGTGTTTCCTCCAAATTGTGTGTTATACTTGAGTTCACAACAAGAAAGTTGCAGCCATCCTCAGCAGCGCTTCCGTGGATCAAGATTTACTTCAGAAACCAATGCTTCTGAAATGTTTTTGCTTTTAGAATAACTTATCCTGCGTTTACTACGCATTCGCTTCTCGTTCACTCTTCTATCGGAAATTGTGAGTGCTATGTCTTCCTATCTTTGTTTCTCTCTGTATTAACTTATCGTACTTTCAACTAACTGGGATTTAGAATTCTCTTCAAGTCTTTTTTAGACGGACATATGCCCGAAATTCATCGTAAGCTTCTTCCTTCTAGCTCTAAAATGCACAAAATAGCTTTAGAAAGCAGTAAGCTTACAACAGAGTTAGAAAGTTGAAGAAACTGCAGTAGTGCCATTTGTGACCGCAGCAGAGTAAAATTCCTCTCCTAGAAACGAGTCCAGTACTGAAGCAAAGAATAGTCTCGTTCAAGATAGCGGAGAGTATGTAGAGCTCGTCATCTGGCGGGTAAAGTCCCTGTGGATTCACGAGCATAACACAGAATATACTGTGATCGGCAGTGGTACCCTACAGAGGGTAACTTGAGTACACTGTTTTTAATATCATTTCATAACGCTTTTTTATTTCGTAACGTTCATCAGTTATGCAGAGCAGTTGTGGTACATGTAATAAAGACGAAGACAAAGATATTGCTGTTCTGGCGTTCACCAGCTATCCCAGTCGTGTTACACCTCTGAGACATTCCTAGTTTAATAGGACGTATTCTAGACAGAGCATTTCATGATAGAAAAAAGAAAGAAACGAATGATTCGTGTGCTGCGCACAAAATGAACTTTTCAATGTATTTCGCAGAGTTTCGAAGCCACAGTCGTCAAACAATATTTAGCTCCCTTTGTTTAAAGCTGACAGCATTGCGGACTTTTGGATGCACTACATTCTAAAATTATATTGAAGCATAGTTTATTATTTGAGGACCTAACTTTGGGAGAGATGAGTGATCCCCAGTATTTCCGACGGATTCAAGCACTCTTCTTTCTTTGCACAAGGTGGGGTGTGTTTTTTCCCAGCAGGTTGGCCGCTTCCAGTGACTTAAAATTGCACGATAAAGCCGAAAATCACTGTGCCCATGCGCGGCTGCGAGTTCCTAGATGAGCGGAAAATTAAAGTTCTAATGAGGATGGGAAGATAATCGGGGAACTCCTCTTGCTCACAGGTGAAACTCATACTCATACATATAAGTTCACCCAACCAATTCGCCCCATCTTCGGCTTGAATCATGTATACGGCCCATAGGCATCATTGTTGCCACTGCGCCAATGCTTCATCAACGCGTATCATGCCGAACGAATATAAGGATGGCTAGGTAAACTGATGTTTGCAATGAACCGTAGAACCTCCTTTTACTGCTTCCCCAAAGCAGAGTAAGGCTTAGAATTTTTTGCACACAATTACAAATGAAAGCCTTGTGAGATGAACTGCACCACTTGCTTGGGTTTATTGGACCATTCTGGCGATTCCCTTACTAGGCAGATGCGTGGTTATGTGAACCACTCTTGCCGCTCATCCGTGTTCGCTTGGCTGATGAGAGGGATAGCTACCCATTGATGTGACCGTTGTTTTCCTTGTATGTTACTCGTACTTTTCATTATGTGCTTTGATTTTCATAATATTTATTCTTTTTATTACCTCTCCACTGTCGAGGAAAAGAATCTCATCCTGCCAACTTTACGCAATGTCGGCATTGCCGCGCTATTGTCTAAGGCCTGGACATATTCGATTTGTTTCGAGTTTCGTATGCTGAATATAGCTTGTGATTTCGGGAGAGTCCCCCAGATAATTCGCCGAGTTTCTCTACTGAAACATTACGGTATGTTACGGATGATGCTCATGCCCGTCAAGTATGATCTGTCCCTTAAACTCCAGCTAGCAAGCTGCTTTCCACTCCTTCCTCAGTATAGGTGCAGGTCGCAAATTTTCGCTCTGATGTGGGGATAGGAGATTGGCAGATGCCGCCTTGGGGATTTCGAGTGTCCGTGGTAAATTTCCTTTGCCACAGTAAATTTCTTCCAACTGGAAAATAGCCGAGAGAATGAAAAAAAAAACCATATTGAGGTATTCCCTACAATGAAGAATCTAAACGCTTACTTTTCTACATGTTTTTTTAAAAAATTTTACGTGACAAAAAAGGTGACTGCTTCAGCTTAGAACACATAAAGATGAGATGTAAGATGAAAACGACGCGAGTTTGCTCTAGGAAAAAAAAGGATAGTTCACTTCAAGTACGAGCAGCCGAAGTGTTAAGGCTTATCCACCATTGAACATTTCATCTCACGCGGTAGGATGGATAGGAAAGTACGCTGGTAACAACATATATTTCGTGTCTTTTCACTTCTGTAGGCAAAGCAAAACACTTCCTCCTTCATCGTACAGCAACACAGCCGATACCGTATTGGCGCCATCCCACTTCGTAAAACCGTATCACATCTACGCGACAACCGATGTTTCTATGATAGCAAACCTGAAAAAAATTTAATTTAGTAACTATGAATCTGAAAATTTTAAAAAGATAAATAAAGCAGAGCATCATTGTGCAAGTGATATTCGACTGACCACATGTTCTGACCTTTTTCTCTTTACCAATTTCTTTCACTGCTACGTTACTTGACAGTTCTAACATAAATCGAAGCAACTCTATTCTCAGAGGTATTCATGTACGTTACCAATAAGTAAGCTCTTCCATGTCAAGAAATTAAATGGTTAATGTAGAAGTTCTGGGGGCTCGCAAAAGTTGCTGACATATTTAAATCATCACGAGAGTCTCAGCTAGTAAAGGAACAACACCTGTCGATGGGATAGGTTCAATGTCGCCTCAAGTAAGTTGCGGGTAGAATTTGCTCCTTAGCGGCAGCCTTCAACCACTCCAGTGTAGTCCGCGCCAATAATGATGCGGCCTTTTAAACGATTTTCATGATGTTTTTGTGGAAAGCGCAGTGTATCTTCGAACTCAGCTAGTTGAACCTATCAGGTAGGACAAGATTAATAAGGAAAGGAAATGGTGAAATTCTTGTTTGGACGCTGCCTCCAAATTGTATGTTTGTTATGCGCCTGAACATCATAGCCGGACAACGTCGAAAAGGGCAAAAACAATTGCTAAAATAGTAGCTTAGACCTGTAAATCTGCCAGCGTTAGTTAGCAGGAGATTAAATTTTGGACATCCTGTTTGAAGAAATAATACAATTTGACAAGAACTTCTATACGCCTCTGTTAGCGAAATGCTCTGCACACTTTTAATTTCCAAATTACTTCGGGTTTTGAGAATCTGCTGCAACTCTCGCGTAGACTACCAAACAAAAAATTCAAAATTTGACGATCGCTAGTTAGACGTCTTATCTCATTGTCTTGCAGTTCTTATCCCAGTAAAATTTTGAGAATCCTCAACGCTTGCACAGCAAGTCTTCGAGCCGCCTGTGAAAGTGCGCGATCTGTTGACAGTTTTGAAAAAAAAGAAAGAAGAATCAAGAAAATATAGAACTTGCTCCTAAACCAGTGTGGATATCCTTTTCTACTAGCACTCACACGTTGTAAGAAAGTGTTCCAATCGAGTACGCTAAGAAATTGCACTGGACTAAACGCATATCTAAAATTAGAAAAAATATGGAATTAGTATCTAAAATCTGGAGTCATTGTCTGCACACAGGTATCATGCTCTATTTATCTAATCGCTAGAGGGCAAATTCCGTCTCCTAGAAAATAAAGAGTAAAATTTACCCGACATATAATGTAGCTCTATATGTTTCCGGCGAATATGATGTATTAACGTGCGTTTCCAATTGGCAGTCATAATGCTAAAAATAATTTTTTAAAATTCATAAATTGAGAAACCTTTTGCGCATACTTAGTTTTGTGAATAGCTGTGAGGCATTCATTACTGTAACGCTGACGTTCTAAAATGCTTTTTTCAACGTCAAACAGCAAATTCAACAAAATCTTGTACAGCAGCTGAAAAATAACGTCCAGTTCTTCGGTTAGGTCATTCCTTAAACTGTAAAAAAACGTTAGTAAAAATTTTGATTACGAAGCTAGACTACATCCAGCTGAAGAAGGACTTCAAACTTTTAGCCCTTCACACCTGTACTATCTCAAGCAAAGTTTCCGATTTTTCAATGCACTCGGTCATGCGTCATGAACAGTTTGGGCAAAATTTTAATTCTAAATGAACGGGTGCTGAATGTCCATATATTAGGGTAAGATTCGTCGGTATTCATCAGGTATGACTTCGTTATCTATGAGCGAGCAGGATCGGTTGTCGCTCACGCTCAGTATGAAAACTGAAGATACACTCCGAGTATACACTCTCCGTCTCACTTCAAATTCCTTTGTCTGTTGTGGTGTTGTAGGGTGCTTTTCGAGGCAGAACGAAGTTGGAGGTACAAAAATACGTACAAAAGTATGCTGTCGCTAAAGGTGGCGTTCACGAAAATATGAGTTTCAAGTTTCTTGTGGAATCTGAGCAATCGCCATAGGGATGAAACAGAACCAAAGCTAGAGCGCATGAAGGACGTTAGTCACCGAGAGGAGGCTAGAGCTTCTTCAGTAAGGTGGAAGAAATGCTGAGTTTCTGCACGGTCACGGTTCATAAGGACAGGCCACCTTAGTATCTAAGTATCTACCTGAGAATTGCTAGTACGCGTCTAGGCTTATCTGAAACGAAACGAATTTAAACTGACGTACCAAAGATTCACAAGCCAGTTTAATAAAATATTTTAGCCACCAACGTATTGAAGTAGAATTCATAATCGCGTTGATGGGTGGACATTCCTGGTCAGACTGACCGAGCATGAAGAAGCTTGCAAATATCTGAAAGTATTGTAGCTGCTTCTTATATTTCTTTGTATAAAGCTACTACTAGATGGTTTCATTTGCACAAAAAACGTCTCTTTTCTATCTTGATTACGCAGTCTGTGACCGATGACCGACTGCTGCTGATCGTACTTTCAGAATGAGCTTTTTAAACTGGTGTAGCCCACACAAAATTAGCAAGAAAGCAACGTTAGAGCATCACGGCACCACCTACAGAAAGTTCTCCCAAGTAGCGATTGTGCTGCAGTCGTAAAGAACATACGCATGGGAAAATATTTGTGATAATTTTTCTTCTGTCTGCAAAAAAGCCTCTAAATACTCGAAAGACGCCATCTTCCATCCCACTGCCTTCAGATCACCTGTAATCTGCTGTCCATATTCTATCATTTTTTTAAAACAAATACTAGTGGCTTGGCGAGCAACCTCGCGGGTAAGCCACTTGTCCGCGCATACGAATTCTTCGTAAAAATTCTCTGCGATAACACATCCACTGCACGGAATACGTGTTGTGTCGCTCAAGCAGTAAAATAAATATCGTATCCAAAGTTGCGCAGCGCTCCCAATGAGAGGAAAGCATAGCTTTCCTCTCATGCGACGCCTAGGGCCATTTGGCCCCGGGCGAAGGAAATTTTGGAAGGGAGGCTGGAGAAGCTCAAAAAATCAACATCAGACAGAGTAGAGCGGGAGGGTCGAGCATGAACCTCAGCCATCAAATGGGAGGGCCCAGGATGAAAGTTAGGCTATTCCCTGCCCTAAAACCCCTAATCTGCAAAAATCCCAGCGAAAATCGTGAGAATTCCGCGATTTTCGAGTTCTTCGTGGGTGGTCCGTCTCTCAGACGCTGGTGGTCTTCTCTGGGTGGTCCGTAATTGCGCCACCCCTTCTACACATGGATCGCATTGGTGACCTTGGTGGACGACACAATCGTCTGGAACGAACAGTAGAATATAGTGTGCTCCAGTTGAACTGGCGCGTTTCGGCGCGAATATTTAATTTGGCCGATTTTTTGAAAAATATGGTAAGATCCATGTTTTGTATATAGAAGGATAATTTAGCTCTTTTTGTAATCGCAAGAAGTACTACATTTAGGACGTGTGAAGTCAACTATGACAAAA
>KN549256.1:253439-264020 GCA_000797555.1 Oesophagostomum dentatum | reverse complement strand
GTCAGTGCAAGCCACAAAATTAGGGCTTTGCGCAAGATGTCTCAAGCCGAACCACGAGGAGGACTGCGATGTACAGTGTGCACGGTGTGGGAGACCACACAATATACTGCTGTGCGCCGATCGCCCCGCTGCTCCACCATACAAAAGAAGACGTCCATGAAGCTGCACTTTCTTCGCCCAACCACTGCCCACTCGGCCTGCCTCGCCTCGCCCCGTTGCCTCGTCTCGCCCTGCCTCGCCTCGCCTCCCATCGGAACTAAAGTGATCTCATTTTTTTCCTCGTTGTAATCGTATTTTATTTGAGCCGTTAAATTTGAGTAATTATTGTAATTGCTGGGGGCGGAGTGTTCTGGCGCTCGCCAGAACCCCTGCCGCTGGCAAACACTTACGCAGTTTATGGAGGCGAGGCAATAGGCCCCACTCTTGCTCGTGAGCACCCAAACCGTGGTGCGATTGTTAATAGCAGAATAAACTCATACCACTGAACCACCTTTTTTGAGCATTCTACTTCTTCGGGCGCCAACATCCGCCCAAAAACACAGGAGCTGCCATACTCCTATTCCTAAAGGCGCTGCCATACGCCTAGTACACCACAGTAGGGCTCAAGGAAAGCTCGTTTTAAGTCGGTTCCAACACCTTTTGATTATATGGAGCTACAACTTAATAGTCGGTCCTACCCAATTTACTACGCTCTAACTTGATAAGTTCGATTTTGCTACCTTAATTAGTTGCTACAGTTGCGTGTTCCAACTCTCGCAATAAAAAGGAACTTTTCTACGGGTTCGCAGCTTCATTTTGCCAAGGGTGGGGCTTATGACATCCGGACAAGCATAGCTGCGATAGGAAGAGAAACAGTTCTACACAACTTACCCTTTCAAGCAGCGGAGAAAGGATAGCTTTCACCTTTAACGCCACAAACGCATACAAGAATGCTATGCTAAAGTAAGCAAAGCAAGAGAGAAAAAGTGAGAGACGAAATGGATACTAAATATGTGGGAGTTGTATTCCCCCCTAATAGCAAAAGTCCTTGATGTCACAATAAAAATGTTTATGGCTCACTGGAAACCTGGGAAATTTGCTGAAAACGCCGAGTATCGTCTTCCTTCTTTTAGTCACAGAGAAAACATGTCGTGAGTGAGAACCGCGTGGCTCGTAGACGAGGCGAGGGTAAATATGCTTGAAAATCAGGTAGATCCAGCAATTCTAACAGAAGAGAAAGTGGCAAACTTGAAATCAAGTATATTTCATCATATATTTCGTAATTCGAAAAAGTGAAAGTTGCGCAGTTGTCCAGTGAGTCGGAAATGAAATTTCGAACAGAGCGGTAAATAAAACTATGCGGTTTGATTGAATACCGACCGAAAATCTGGGTAGAGCGAAATGCTCCGTCGGTTCTCATAGTGGTCTGGCGCGCTCCTCGATCTGCACACCCTCTCTGCAACCCTCCTCCGAGAACAGAGCAAATCATCATGTTGCACACATCACTGTATTTCTAGCCCAGCGCACAGCCTCTCAGATTTGCTGCCTAAGTAAAAAACCTTTCTTCGGTTATATGCATTTTTCTACGTCGTGAAGCAGAATTTCTTAAAATTCTCGTGTTCGGCTTGTTCGCGATTTCATAGGCAATCCAGGTGACAACCGCATAAATCACGATCTTCAGGAATTGAATTTCAAGAAATTTTGAAGGAAGCGCCTCCACCACCTCCTCGTCTCTCTCGTGAATTCTAAAACGTTGATTTCCTGGTTGTTTTTATTTTGTCGATTTTCTTGGTTTTTTAAAATGTCATCCGATGGAAAATCTTATGGGCATGTTGCTGATAACTGCGCAACATCTCCTTCTCACTGTATTTCACTAAGTGATTGAATTCAGAAAGCCTGGTAAGGACAGTACTCAGCGATGATTTTGAAAAGATTTAAGATTTTTTAAAACGTAAGTTTTTATGTCAGCGCTTGTCATAATTTAGAATTTTGTAACCTTGCAGTAATCACACCAGCTTCTCACATGTTTCTACAACCATAGTCATATGAAACTACGGATTCCTGGTCACCCTTTGAACAGTGACAATTAAGCTCCAGCTTTATCAGGAGGAGGAGGAGGAAGAGGCAGCGAATGCTTTAAAAATGTGCCTCCACTTCAAATGACTCATTACTTGCTCCTTATATCTTTTTCATGTGATATTTGATGATAAATGTTTAATTGTTGATTCTGATTGATTGATCTAGTTTGAAATAAAAATCAGAATTTTTAGGAGCAATCGTACGCAGTAACGTGGAAGAATAAGGAAGTGAAGCAGCAAATCGGGAAGAAAGAAGAACAAATTGAAGAAGAAGCAAAGAATTTTTACAAAGAAAATAGAATATTTTTGTAAATTTTGGGACAAATTTACAGCCGTTATAAATGCATAGAGTAAAGACAAATATACTGTTAAGAAAGTATGAATAGCATGCAAAAAGGAAAGGGGAGCTGCAGAAAGCTATGGCGTATTCGAGCAGTGTTGGCACTGGACATACTCGGTGATGCAGCTGACGCGTGAAGGGTAAATATTAAAAAATGAAAATAGCAAAGTTTGACAAAATCTGCTGCGAGGGTGTAGGAGTTGTAGAGGGTATATAATAAAAATTCAGGCGAAAACCGGAATATTTCTTAAATGTTTGAACAGAGATAAAAGGGAAAAGGGTAAGAGTAATAAGCCAAATTATTATGAAACATTAAAAATATCCTTTATACTAGATTCTGTGTCAACAAAAACTTTAGCGTAAGCAGAACCTCCCGTGCTACATATAAAAAAATAAAGCAAAAGCTGAAAGCTTCTTCCTAAAGCCGGGAAGGGGGGGGGTGGAGCCGCCGCAGTTATGAAGGCCCCTATGGTAAGAGACCAGCTGCAACTACATAGGAGCCTTCATAACTACAGTGGCTCCACCCCCTTCCCAGGCTTAAAAAGAAGATTTCAGCTTCTGCTTTATTTTTCTCACATGGAGCACAAGTGGCTCTGCTTATGCTAAAGTTTTTGTTAACACAGGCTCTAATATAAAATATATTTTTAATTTCTCCAATAATTTGTCCTAATAAACTCATCCTTTTATTTCCGCTCAAACATTTTTTGAAAAATTCCAGGTTTCGCCTAAATTTTTAATTTATTACCCTCTACAACTTCTATACCCTCGCAAAAATTTTCGTCAAACTTTACAGTTTTCCTTTTTTAATATTCACCCTTCACGGGTCAGCTGCGTCACCGAGTATGTCCCAATGCTAACACTCTGCTAGATTGTGTTATAGCTTTCTGCAGCTCCCCTTTCCTTTTTATATACTATTTACAGTTTCTCAACAGTATATTTATCTTTACTAAATACATTTACAACGGCTATAAATTTATTCCAAAATTTGCAAAAATGTTCTATTTTCTTCATGAAAATTCTTTGCTTCTTCTTCAGTTTGTTCCTCATTCTTCCCGATTTCCTGCTTCGCTTCCTTATTCTTCCACGTTCCTTCGTACGATTGCTCCTAAAAGTTCTGATTTTCATTTCGACGAAAATGGGCGAAGGGGTGAAGGGGGTAACTCAATTTTTGCATCCAAAGTGAAGGGGGTCGGAGCTTTTTTCCAGGTATTCCACCAATGCCTCTGAGTAGGACTGAAATCAAGGAAATGGTAAACACGTAGCTGTGCCCTACCGCCGGTAACTATGCAGGGTAAAACAGCATACCCATTCACAGGATAACTAGGAGGACCTTCACCTTCTACACTGCCGCACTCCTCAAACAACTTTCACTTTTTGACCACCATCTCTACACTGTCACGGCTATGCAAATAAGCAATGTCGTACAAGTTTTGTCAACTCGCATGTGTGGTGCACCTTGAGCCCTATTCATCAATAAATCGCCTGGGGTTTAAGCGGTTAGGTTAGTGGTTCATATTCACGAAAGAAATGCCAGGTAAAGCAGCTTAACCTGAGGTTGGGCGTACCCCAAAGATATGTCAGCAATGCGGGCACTAAGTTTCTCGAAAACAGCCTGTGACGCAGACTATGCGCGCGGCAAAATCATGAAGAAATTTATTTATTTATTTAAATATTTATGTATTTAGGTATTATTTGCCATTAGCATTGGAGAACAACTAAGTGCCGGACAAAGACAGAGCCTTGGAAAAGACAAGCCGAAACTACACATAACATTTTTAAAAAACAAATAAAATAAACTGAACATAAAAGGACGAAGTCATGCATACTAAGCACTAAACAGTTAAAAAAACAGCAGAAGAGTAGAAAACGAGAAAGCAAGGAAAAGAGTCATGAAAGTCAAGACGTGAAAGTTCCGCCGATAGAACGTTTGGAAGAACGCAAGCTAGATGGAAGAGCATTTCTACGTAATTTACGATATTCTGATTTAGTTCTATATGCGAAGAGTTGGTACGAATAGATAATTTAGCTAAAAGCAGTAAAACTTAAGAGCAGACCTTCCGGTGAAAGATGGCTTCAAAGTAGATAACCCGCCTTGGACGAAGTTGTTAAGAGTCTTCACCAAATCGCTCCTCTTTCTCATGCTACGTAGCTAAAGAAGACAAACCAAGCATTAAATTCCTTTCTGTGGATTTAGGAAAGGAGGCATAGTCAAAATGTCCTTAGCTTAGCAGCAGTTTTGTGGAAAAACTGTTCTAGACTTCTTTTAGGGACTAAGTAATTTTCTTCTTATGCGGATTAAAAACACTAGTACCATATTCGAGTATGGAACGCACATAGGCTTTATACGCTTTAAGTAAAACGGGTGTGTCCTTGGAATAAAAACATTTGAAGAGGTTGAGCATGAGATAGCGTTAGAGTCTTATGAGAGTGCAGTGCTTGTCGAATCTGAGATTGTTATCGTAAACAAAACCTAGGTCCTTTACTTCAGTAACAGTGGAGAGAATGCTGCCATTAATTAAGTAGCGATGGCATGGATTTCTATTATAAACATGAAGCACTTTTGTTTTTTATACGAAGATAGGAAGGCACCATCTATATGCTCGCTGAACTAATGTATTTATTCCACTTAGCAGCCGCTTTCGGTCACTGGGACTGGAAATACAGCAAGTATAGTACACAGTGCGCGTAAAAACTATGTGCCACCCCCTAAAAATCGCAGAAATCTTAGAAAGTCGCAGTGTTTTCTGTAGAATTCTGTAAGCTTTCGTAATCGGAACATCAGATAACACATATATTTCAGGTTTCGCCATTTTCCGTCTTGGTTTTATTTTTAAACCAATTTTTGAGTGGAAATATACCGCCCTAAAACTATATGCCATCCCCAAAAATTGCTTTAAAATCCCTAAATTGGAACTGATATTAGCGCGTTCGTTCGGAGGAAGACACAGTAGTTTTGGAGAGTAAGTCTGGGATTGCATCTACCTCCATCTATTTGCTGTGAGCTGTATGAATAAAGACTTGAGGTACCAGTGTTGATCGAATTAGTAAGAATCCTTTCTTTATAAAGAACAATTACCGAAGTGAGATGTGAGAATATGCGCAAGTTTATGAGCAGATCAGCTTAAAATTATACATAGTGAGTTGAAGCACTTCACCTTAGAATCCCATTCGGTCCTCCATTACAATATCACAGAGCATATTATGACCGATCCAACAAGGTTTTTTCCGCCTAGATAACTGAACATGCCAAAGAAAAAGGGCTCAGAACCTTGCTTTAAACTATCCTCACAACTGTCATTATCAGATGACTTTGCTGCAGCAACTTCCAGTCCCAGGAATTTACTACAGAAAAAGTCAATTTTATGTATCACAATTGTTGGCAATTGTATTCATCTATGCTAGCAAGCTGCGCTTAGAACTGAATGGAAAAAGATTACTAGAGGTTATAGGCACAAAACGAGGACTTGAACTTCCACTTTCGTCTGCGGCTAGGATTTTCTGGGAAGAAAAGGGTGTTATTCTTAGCAGTGTTACGAGCACGTTGATCCTTCTTTGTTCACAGGTTTCAAACGGAGGCTATGCTCCCCGAATCTTTCCACTTATTCTCGTATAAGAAAGAGTGATCCTTGCAAAATATAATAGTCATAACTAGCAGAAGCAGTGGCTTTTCGGCTCACGTATTGGAGGAGATCTTACCGCCGAAATTAGCTTTTTGAAAGCATGCAACTTCCTACCCTGGAAGTAAATGCACGCAGTGCCCTTGTGCTTCTGTTTTCTTGTTTGATTCAGCATCTATTATCTATAACCTAATTAAATTTGTTGTTGCTCAGTATGTAAGCGACAGATAGAATGAAGAAAAGTTTTATATTATGAAATCTGAATTTCACTACAGACTCCCGCAAAATTCTCGAAAAGCATTCTACGACCGGGAGAGTTTGAAGTGTGCAAAACATGTTTTATCACTAATTCTTAACCGGCTCGGTGCCATGGCTATTTTTCACTTTAGCCTAGTTTGTAGATTTTTATAGACGTATGGCATACAGTTTTCACGCGGCCAGTTTCATCGAAAAATTGATGAAATCCATGCAGTATGCCGAGCAAGGCTGAGCGGAATTCCGACTTCCGACTTCCGACATTTCCGACTTCCGGCGTTTTCCGGCTTCCGACTTTCGACTTCCGACTTCCGAAAAAACTGCTTGAAAATCGGAAGTTTTCAGCGCTGTAGAAGGGCCTTTTTGCAATTTTGCCTAATCCCATAGGATGTGACATTCCTAACACCGTTACGCCTAATTAATCATTAATTCGATATTTTTTGGTGCTTGAGGTTTACGTGGTATTGGGTAATGTTAATTCTGCATGCCAATTACTTTCTAAATTTATTGTCAGCTTGTTCATCTTCCCAAGTGATAGAGCTCTACTTCCGACTTCCGACTTCCGATTTCCGATTACTTCCGACTTCCGGTGTTTTCGGCACTTCCGACTTCCGACTTTCGATTTCGGAAGGTTTGAAACCTACTTCCGCTCAGCCTTGATGCCGAGGTTTTTTAAACCGATGGATACTACGATACACAGATCATGTCAAAACTCGTTCCTCACGAACCTTCATGGTTGAACTCAACCTGAACCTCACGCTCACGATAAGATAAGCAACCCTCGCCGTTAACCCCTTCGCGACACGTTAGGTCTATGATAGATACCATTTTGAGGGCTAGTGGTAGGGGTTCCACTCCTTAACCTCGGATTAACGCAATGATGAATACGGCCACTGGACGAGATTGCTTGTCCGAATGTCACAGACCTCACCCTTGGCAGAATGGCGCTACGGATATGGAAATCTTTTCTACCACCGCCTTACACGCCTCTTAAGTGGTGCGAGTTCTGAAGAAATTATGCTATATGAAGAATCAGACAAAATGTTTTACAGAACAACATTCCGCATTTATATGATGTGCAGAAATATTAGGACACACACACTTTTGCTTATAGGTCACAGTTCTATTTAAAGGCTGACTAAATCAGACCGCCACTGCCCCTGAGGCATCTGCAATATTGCGCCTTAAGAGAGAAATCTTTCGGACGTAGAATCTTCTACGACTCTTGTGAACAAAGCAAATTTAAGCAATAGGCAACTTTATCGACAGATTTTGCGAGTGGACATTGTCTAGCGTACTACATATAAGGGAAAACCATAGGTGAGTTTTCCTGATTTTTTGACTTGTCCGAGGAGAAGATAGGATTCATGCAAAGTGCAGAAACTGAACTTCACGGTGTTTCTCAAGAATTGTTCTAGCGGTAATCAGGTTAAGGCCGTGTTAAGCTTTCTTCTGCATAAAGCCGAACGGTTTGTAAGCTGATGAATGTTCTTGATCCAACAGCAATTTTTTAGCATAATTTTTTTTGAAAAGCTAAACCGACGACTTTTCTGCGATGCAAGCGTAGCAGCTTGATCGGGTAGTGTAAAGCAGTACGTTTCCACTAAAAAGGATAGGTGACTCTGTCGGCTACTGCTTACTAAAACGCCACATACTAAAAAATGGTGTCCAGCATGAAGGAGAGCGTGACTAACAACTTCAAAAATATCTTAGCTTAAAATCTGCTGAATAGTGGTTCAAAGACTACAATTTTCATAGGCTACCGTCTCAAATGCTAGAGACTTTTAGTGGAAAGGGGATCACAGTAAAGAAGCAGCCCCCGCACCCCGCACCACATTTTACTTTTTGTCATGCTTTCATCTCTCTTGAGCTTCCGCAATTTCTGCAAATGAAAAATATTCCGCATTCAGGTCCAGAATTACCGGTCCCATGGGAGTACGAAGGAATGAGTGGATCTAATATATGGAAAATAATTGCAATGTTCTAAGGCATTTACCACATAAAAAGTGAACCAAACAAACCATAAATTTTCGAGAAAACACATATGGTTTTAGTGTTCGAAGACCTTGGGGTGAACCTAACAGTGGAGAGGTGGTTTATAATTTCATTACTGGGATGACCACGACGTTGTGAAAAAAGCATAGTCTATCCTTCAGAACGTTTTAAAATTGTACATACTTTACCATATATACATATTTCTTCATCACTTTGGTACCACGATGAAACATTTCGTATGATAGCTGCAGGAAGCTGTCAACCCTTTGATTCAGTTCACTAAGTTCTCTACATATGTACTCCTGCATGAGCACATGCAGGGAAAAACAGAGTATCGCGCATGATTACCGCTGCCGCATATGGAACTCAACTCAGGAAAATGTGAAGGCTTTCGAGATACCTTTTCACAACAACTCACTGCCCATATGGAGATAAGGAGCTTGGTGGGGCAAACACAAAATCGTAAACTCATCCACTTTAGGCCTCTGGGCCCGTAGTAATCCCCCGAAATTTGTCACAACATGTTCGAGCCAAGTTCATGACAACTCGAGACGCGGCGCGAAGTTGTCATCAATTTGGCACGACCTTTTAAGGCTCACAGGGTTCTTCGCAAAACTAGGCACGGCTGGGATTACGTTCACATTTCCTCCTTGCGTGAACAGCGCTCACTTGCACTGCGCTATAGCGACACAACGTCAACGTTTGCTGAGCATTCCTGTCATGGATATGCCCAAGGAAGAGTGAAAAATGCAACCTTCAGAAGGAAATGCTCTATTTTAACTGCATATAGAACACCACTAGAAAAACTTACAGCTTTATTTGGTTGTTTCGCGCAATTACGTTACCAATACTTTAGGAAATGTTATAATAGCTCAGTGTGCGGGGACTGATTCACGTTTGTTGCAACAGCGTGATTTGTTTTACTTTCGACATCATAAGCCATTATTCGATACTGCTTGTCAAACTAGAAGCCTGCCAAACTAGAAGCCTATCCGAACTTCGGTTCAGTTAGGTGTGGATGAAGCTGTGAATAACGGGTCAACCCTTATCTTTATTTACTATGCGCAGATAAAACCTTCGATTTTGAAATTTATGACTGGCAGAAATGAACAACAATGTCACGCCACTTTATTTATCGATTATTCCAAAATACTAAATTCTTAGTAGTTTTTATATCGAGTCCACGCATCGACTAAACAGCAGGATCTTGTAGCTGCCATAGAACTTGCGCGGCTTTGTTTGCCAGATAGCCTTCAAGGTACTCCTCTCTGTCGTTGCAATGACACCTGAAAAGTCGCTATTTTATAATTTATTTCAAAAACAAAGATTAGACGTAAACTTCCTAAACCTAAAACAGAGGGTATACATACAACTGCTGTACATACAACTTTCCTTTTACAGTTGTTTAGGAAATAGGTACAGGTTTATTCAAAATGCTTCTAGGATGTGACAGTCGCAGGAGGCTGCGTTTCTGTTCAATGGTCCACGAATCAGCTGATCAGGGCCATTGAACAGAAACGCAGCCTCCTGCGACTATCACATCCTAGAAGCATTTTGAATAAACCTTCACAGTGTTGAACTAAGTTTTTAGCTACAGCATTAACACATAGTTGTTCATTTCTTCGAAGGCAAAAACTGCAAGAAATAGAATGACACACAGAAAAAATGCCGTTCCGCATTTTGACCATTCCACAGGGTGCGACAAAAAACCTAACGTTTTTGCTTCAATTCTTCATTGAGGAAATCACTGAGCGAGCAACGTGTTTTTGACACATACACATTACATATATCTACCGCACAAAAATCCAATTTTGGGTGATATTTTTCTCTCCTAATAATCGCTTTAGTCAAAAAACAACTTAAAATTGGTGGATTCCGCCGCCGAGTGGAAGCCTCCTCTTCGTTTGTGGACCACTACAGCTGCTATCTTCAAATGTTGCTTCGGAGCTCGTAGAATTCAAACTAATCTTTTGCATGCGCTTGGAGTTCCTCCTCCAGATTCTTGTTCTGGCAAAACGCGGGAAGCAACTTCATTTAAAAAATTCTGTAAGAGATACGATAACTACTGTTAATCTTGATTCTTCTTGGTATCAAAAATATGTGTTGAAGAATGCCCATTCGGAGTTCCGACATAATCGTGGACAAAGAATGCTTATATTGGTAAAATATGGCGTTTTATTTTCTAAAACAGGTGATACGTTACGAAAGAGCTGATATGGCAAAACATGCATCAATGAATCACGTAAGGTTTTATCTTAAAGGCAGCACCCACTCTAAAAACTGATTTCGAGATTCAGGTAGTTTGTGAAACCTCGGT